>BSBK01003627.1:0-7500 GCA_027943335.1 Chamaecyparis obtusa | reverse complement strand
CCATTTCTCCATGCTCAATATTGAATGCAGCTTTTGTATGGCATTAAAACTTGTTTTAATATTTTTGTTCCTTTCAACATCCCTCAGTAGTGTACCATCTCCTTTGTCCTTGCATTGGATATGGTGAGAGGGAGATTTGATGGGTTATAGGGGACTTTTAATATTTGTTTTTTTCTATGTCTTACTTTATTTTATGTTTAAGAGGGAAGACAAGGAAATGTAGTGGGAAGTGGGTCCCACTCCTTTCGCATGTCATATCATAAAGGAGTAACTTCATTAATCTTTTGTGTTTAATTTGAAAGCATGGGCAAGCCTGCATGGGTTTTGATGAAGACATAAAGGAAGACATTAACTGAACGGGCTTTGATGATGTGTCAGCCCAAGTACCTTCTTGACCAATCCCAAGGTTTGAAACCTTATGTAAGACAAGACCTCCCTCCACTTGTACTAGTTTAGGGAAAGGTATTTAATAAGGTATGGGGGGGATATATTTCAAGGTTAATTTATTTGTTTATTGATTGTTGAGGTAGCAAGATTTATAATCTATTAGAGCCTAATTGAATTTGAGTAGGTACCTTATTAGAATGCTAGTGGAGTAGTAAATTGATATATTTTAATTTATGCATGTTTTATTTAATGATGAGTAATGCATTTATAATTTGTGGGTTTAATAATTAACACATTAATAATTACAATTAATATTACATTGTAACATTGGGAGTTAAGGTATATTCATAATTCTTAAGTGACATAATATAATCTTTTAATTAGATAATGAACGTATTCTATAATCAATAACTATATATATATAATAGGAAGAGATTAGTAATAGCTTGTCGTAGTTGATTGTTGGGTTAGCTAGTTCTTTCTAATGAGATAATATATTGAAATTATCAAGTGGGATTGGCATGATGTCTTAAATTTTGTAATCACGATGTTCCATTTTCATCCCTTTTAACATATTATATGGACATTGAAAAATATTTATAAAGTAGATTAGAAAATCACATAAGTATGAACTTGCTATCTTTGTGAGCAAAAGGAAAATTTACTTGTTAAATGATTTTTGTAACGTTGTCTTCTTTACGAAATGTTATCTCATTGTGTTACGATGTTCTCTTACTGTGTAAATTGTACATGCATGTGAATTATATTATTGATGTAGTCAATCTACATATGGGATAGATGACCAATTAGGCGGTGAAATCCAAAGGCCGGGTATATGTTGTGGATATCAGTTATCTATGTTGTTGAATGTTTTATGATGCATTGTGGAATTCTGTTTTCTATTGCTTGATGAAGAAAGTGTAAATGTGAGATCGTGGTTGGGATATCTATTTGATATTTTGATTATTACCTCCTGGTGGATTAATTTGAGTTAGTGGCTAAGTGAGTAAATGTTTTGATTTGTAAGTATGATTTATTTGGTTATCTATTTATTAGGGCTTATATTGATCTATGTGGTCACAAACCAGGATGGGTGTTGATTGAAAAATAGGGTAGGTTATCTGGATGTGATGTAGGGGGTGGCTTGCAATGGATCGCTGAGGCCCACAAGTGGCTGATGGATCATCCATTGACAAGTTTCTTGATTCCAGTGATAACATTATAAAATTGATCTAGTTAGGAGAACATTAAAAAGATAATTTGTGATACTTCGCCCATGCCTTGAGTGTCCTTGGTTCAGTGAGGAACCTTCAGGACTAAACTCAAGGGTGGATCATCGATATACTTGTCTACATGAGAGATATCGATGCCATGTATGATCACTTGAGTGCCATCGGTTCAGTGAGGAACCTTCAGGACTAAACTTAAGGGTGGATCTGTGTGATGACACCTTCCTACTCACACCGTAGATATCCTACGTAGGTTAGTGCCTCTGGTAACCCGTATACCCTCTTGTTCTAGAGATATCTTTCTAGGTGGTGATTGGGTTGGTCCTTAGTATGTGTGTGGGCCTAGTGTTATCTCCCTAGCATGGTGGGGTGCACCTCTGGGTTTCACATGGTTGGGAGGTAGTGTTTCTTCACCATTGAGACTATTATGGTTATCCTCCTTCACATGATTGTACACCTGGACCAGATTATCACCTTTGTTGTAGATTTATGTACACAGTTATTAGAAGATATTATCTTGTACTTGTAGGAGATTTCATTTAATTATTAATGATCCCTACGTGGATCCATGATGTATTTTGATAATTGTAATTGTATTAAATATTACCGCATACCCTATGATATGTGTAGTGGATGTAGGTGATCATGTGATGTAATGTTATATTGGTTCAAGAGATGTATTTAATTTTATTATGTACTTAAAATTTCTTTAGCATTTGATGTTGTTAGCATAGTGTTAGTTAGATGATGTAATACTACGTCAGGGACCCTTGAGAATAAAAATGAATGATGTGTTTATTCAAACTGATGTATGTAGAACAATGTGATGCTTTATTCATGTGCTTGTTAACATTAGTAAACAAAAAAAAAATTTGGTTGCATAACTTAGCGTAACTTTTAGTGTTAATCTCTTGGGTTCCCTCGCGGGGGTGTTACAACTTGGTATCAGAGCCAGGTTCTACACTGGGAACTCTGGGAATAATATGTGCACCCATTAGGTCTTATTAGGTAAACATGTTAAAACCAAACTTAGACATCAAAACAACTTGTTTGTGGAAATCTTTAACTCTCACAAAAATTTAAACCGAAACAAAACTTGCTTTAAACTATGTTCTTATGTGGTTGCCTTATGGTTTCAAATGTGACATACTTAATATATATATATATATATATGCTTAAATGTTTTTGTCCTAATGCTATGGTTGCAGGAAACATGCCTCCTGTGACTAGAGCCCGTGGGTTAGGTAGAGGTAGAGGTAGAGTAGAGTGGACACACCCTCTTTCTCAGTTGATCAGGATAGTGCACAGAGCCATAGTAGAATTCAGAGTGATAGCAGCTAGGATGGTACAGAGGAATTAGACACCAGATAGATTTTACAGGCCATTCTTGAGAGGTTACCACCTTTGCAGAATAGAGGTAATCAGGGAGAGGACTCCCCTTAGATAGGTTTGTACCTAGTAGAGTATGATGCCGCTATGGCAAGTCAAATGAAGGACCTGTTTAGAATGCCAAAACTCCATTTGATGGCACAAGGTACCAGGTTTGAGGCAGATACATGGCTCATTGGTTTAGATATTTACTTCTCCATGTACCCATTTGCTAGCAATGTAAAAGCTAGATATGCTATCATGCAATTGACAGATTCAGCATCATGGTGGAGGACAGAAGAGAGTAAATTGGGAATCACCATAGATACAGTTACATGGGAGTTGTTCCTTGAGAGCTTTAGAGATTGATTTTTATCAGATTAGTGGAGATAGGACTGTGTAGATGAGTATCATTACCTGAGACAGAGGAATATGACCGTACAAGAGTATGAGCAGAAGTTCTTTGACCTGAAATAGTATGCTGGTTATAGTAGTGAATCACCCCTCATGATTCAGTATTTTATTATGGGGCTTAATGCCCATATTGGAGGGGAAGTGAAGGTCTTAGAACCCAAGACCCTTAGAGAAGTAGTAACAAAAGCTACACTCACAGAGAAGAAATTTCAAGGCAAGCATGGTGGGCAGACAAGTGGTGGTGGCACATCAAATTTTAGGGGGTAAACAGTCACAAGGTAACACCAATTTCAAGAAGCCATCACACTTCTCCAAAGGCAATCAAAATCAAAGTCAATAGAGTTCAAAACCCCCTGATCAGAGTGGTACAGCTTCCAACTCCAAAAAGTTTCATAATGGCCAGCGCTTCAAGCGCAACCAACCTTCTTAGCCCACACAGTCAGTGTAGAGCTCACATTCAGTAGTGGTAGAGGCAGTTTTCCATCAGTCCAGTGCACCCTCAGTAGGTAGGGGTTATGGTAGAGGCACAGGTTGTTTCACATGTGGATAGTTTGGGCACATTGCAGTCAATTGCTCACAACGTGGTTCACAGTATTCAGGGCAGAGACCCGCACCATCTGAGCCTACAATTGGGGATTCAGGTAGATCTCACAGAGTGTTTGTAGTAGTAGACCACCATCAGGCAGAGCACCAAGGCACAGTTATTGAGTCATCAGGTGCTATCCAAGGTATTTATGTTTCTATATTATTTGATTCTGGATCTACGAATTCTTTTATATCTCCATTTGTAGTAGAGAGATGTGGACTAGTGGTAGTAAAGCAAGGCATAGGTTGGCAAGTGGAGCTAGCTTCAGGGGAAAAGGTGAACACAAACACCTTAGTCCACCATTGTTGGGTAGATTTTGGTAGCTTTAGCACTTCAGTTGATCTTCACATAATTCCATTGGGGTCATATGATGTTGTTTTAGGCATGGATTGGTTGGAATCCCATGGAGTTACTATTGATTGTAGATAGAAGATCATTAAATGTAGGGATGATCAGGGTTTAAACATTGAGATTAGAGGCATTCAACATCCTATTTCCCTTCATATGATTTCTGCCATGTAGTTGAAGCGGAGCATGAGAAAGGGATGTCAAGTGTTTGCAGTGTCCTTGAGTGAGATTAAGGATGAGGATGGTGAGAAGAAGTCCCTTGATCACCCTGTGCTATAGGAATTTATTGATGTCTTTCTAGATGAGATCCTGGGTATGCCACCAAAGTGGGATATTGATTTTTGTATTGATCTTATTCCAGGAGTAGAGCCTATATCTAGAGCTCCATACAGGATGACTACATAGGAGCTGAGTGAGTTGAAGCTACAATTGGAAGAATTGTTGGCTAAGGGATGTATCAGGCCTAGTGTTTCACCTTGGGGATCACCAATTCTCTTTGTCAAAAAGAAGGATGGTTCTTTATGATTGTGCATTTGATTATAGACAGTTGAACAAAGTAACAGTCAAGAATAGGTATCCTTTGCCACAGATTGATGATCTCTTTGATCAGGTGAAAGGTGCAAGGGTGTTCTCTAAGATAGATCTCAAGTCAGGTTATCATCAATTACACATTAGAGAGGAGGACATCCACAAGATAGCTTTCTAGACATGCTATGGTCACTATGAGTTCACGATGGTACCATTTGGCTTGATGAATGCTCCATCTATATTCATGAGTTTGATGAATGGAGTATTTCATATGTATCTTGATCACTTCGTTGTTGTCTTCTTGGATGATATTTTGGTTTATTCTAAATCCATGGAGGAACATGAAGAGCATCTTCGGTTGGTATTACAGTGCCTTACAGAGAATCAATTGTATGCTAATTCAGCCAAGTGTGAGTTCTTCAAGACAAAAATTTAGTACTTGGGCCACATGATCTCAGGTGATGGTATTTCAGTGGATCCCACAAAGATTCAGGCTATAGTTGATTGGCCTGGCACCTACCAATGTGTCAGAGGTTCACAGTTTCATGGGTTTGGGTAGGATATTATCGTAAGTTCATAGAGAACTTCTCTAGAGTTGCTTATCCCATCACCTCATTGTAGAGAAAAGGGAAAGAAGTTCATTTGGTTTGAGAAGTGTGAAGAGGCATTCAGAACCCTCAAGTATAAGTCGACTAGTGCACCTATTCTTTCAGTACCTGATCCCACAGGTGATTTTATGGTTTGTACAGATGCTTCATTGGAGGGTATTGGAGCAGTCCTCATGCAGGGAGGACGGGTGATTGCTTATGAGTCTCGCAAATGCAAGGATCATGAGTTGAACTATCCCACACATGATCTTGAGCTAGCAGTGGTAGTCCATGCTTTGGTCTGATGAAGACACTTTTTATTGGGACACCGATTTGAACTTCATACTGATCATCGCAGTCTACATTATATTTTCACTCAGCCTAATCTGAATGCTAGACAGAGGAGATGGATGGAGTTCCTTTGTGAGTATGATTTTGAGGTTAAGTATATCCAAGGGAAAGAGAATGTGGTAGCTGATGCTCTAAGTAGGAAGAGGTGAGTTGCAGCTATGACTACACTTGGTGTAGATTTGAGGAGTAGAATCTTGCAGGCACTTCCTTGAGATACTTTTTATCAGGAGGTGAAGGTAGAGATTGAGTTTGGGAGACCTCTTGTAGGAAGATTTGAAGGGTATGTGTTGGATTCTGATGGTTTGTTGCATCATGTGAGCTAGATCTATGTACCACCATTGGATGATCTTCGTTCTTTGATCTTATCTAAGGCTCATTGTGCACCTTACTCGGCACATCCTTGGTGTCAAGAAGTTGCATGTAGATCTTCGATAGCTATATCATTGGTCAGGAGTGAAGAGGGATATTGGTGATTTTTTTTCTAGGTGCTTAGAGTGTCAGAGGGTTAAGGCAGAACATTAGCATCCAGCAGGACTTTTACAGTCACACAGTATTCCCTCATGGAAATGGGATGTTATATCGATGGATTTTATTGTGGGTTTTCCTTTGACACCCCATAGACATGATGCTATCATGGTCACTATTGATTGGCTGACTAAGGTAGCTCATTTTTCTCCCATGAGATCCTCTTATATAGCTTCATCAGTAGCTAGAGTCTTTATGCAGGACATAGTGAGATTGCACGGTATCCCTCGAAAGATTATCTCTGATAGGGATCTAGTATTTACTTCTACATTTTGGACTTCTTTGCAACATGATTTGGGTGCTCAGTTGAAATTTAGCATAGCCTATCACCCTCAGACAGATGGACAGACAGAGTGTGTGAATCAGGTCCTAGAGGATATGTTGAGGATGTATGTCATGGATAGACAAACACATTGGGAGGATTATCTATACCTGGTGGAGTTTACATATAAAAATGGATACCACAGTTCCATTGGCATGTCACCATTTCAGGCATTTTATGGACATCCTTTTTGTACACCTCTCAGTTGGGATAGCCTAGATGACAAGATTCTTTTCGGACCAGAGATGCTTCATGATATGGAGCAATAGGTAGAGCGCATTCCAGAGCATTTGACCACTACACAGGATAGATAGAAGAAATATGCAGATGCCCATAGGTCAGATATTTAGTTTTCAGTTGGAGATAAGGTGTTCTTGAGAGTGCATCCAAGGAAGAGTCCAATCCGTTATAGAAAGGGTTCTAAATTGGCACCTCGATTTGTTGGTCCATTTGAGATTTTGGAGAGGATAGGTCCAGTTGCTTACTGTCTTGCATTGCCACCTAGCCTATCTGGCATACATGATGTATTCCATGTTTCTGTTCTTAGGAAATATATTCTAGATGTGACACATGTTCTTGATTGGAATGCACTACAGGTCGAGGACGAGCAGCTGGCTTTGGAGCCCGTGTGCATTCTGGAACTTCGGGATATCACACTCAGAGGCCATATAATTCCTCAAGCTAGGGTCCAATGGGACCCAAATGATGAGACTACAGCTACTTGGGAGGATGCATCTTGATTGTGGGATGCCTATCCTTATTTTTTTGCAGGCTTCCAGGAGTAAGCCTAGTCCTAGGGGGGGAGGATGTAATACCCCTAGCAGCTTATTACTATTGAGACTATGTTAGTTTGAT
>BSBK01003626.1:672500-767500 GCA_027943335.1 Chamaecyparis obtusa | reverse complement strand
TCTCTGTCTCTCTCTTTGTCTCTGTCTCTCTCTATCTCTCTCTATCTCTATCTCTGTCTCTGTCTCTCCCTTCCTTTTTCTTGTTTTACATAGGGCGCACATGCTATAGCATGCTCATGCTATGGAAGAGTATGCATAACACTTTTTAGTTTTGCATAGGGCGCACGCACTATAGCATGCTCGCACCATGGAAGACTAAAATAAACTATCTTCTTTGTCAAAGATCTTGTGAAAGAAGCCCACTTTTTCTGTATGATGTCTGAGTTCTACATGTTATCCAATAAATATTCACTTTTCATGGTGTTGATAGTGACAAAGAAGCATATTCTATCAATTTTCAACGTCTTTTTGTTTAAAAAGCAACATCAAATTGTGAAAGTCAATCATTATCACCAAAATTTATCGATTGAGGTAGTTTTTTGTTTTTTTACATGTCAAATGTGAATAAAGAGTGTTTTGGTTTATAATTGGTATGATATATACTTGTTCAATATATAATTTGATATAATTGTAATAAATTTATATTATAATTTGTCATATTGTAAGGGGTTTATATTATAATTTGACTTATTGTTTTACATTTATATTATATTTTTAAAATTGTAATCAATTCATGTGTAGAAATCATCATCATGCCAAGGAAACGAGCAAAGACTTTAACACCAGAAGAGCAAGAAATAGACAAAGAGAATAAAAGGGAAATAATGAGACAACTTCATGATAAAAAAAAATTGGATACCATAGAAGAAGATTTTTCTTTGGATGAGGAACATGAAACATCAATACAAAGTAAGAGAGAATTGGAATTGGAAACAAAAAGACAATGAATGAGAAAGTTGTGTGCAACAAGACAATTGATTTATGAAGATGCGGGCACGTCATCTATGAGTTCCCAAGTTGAAGAGACATCATCATCCAATGTTGGAGGCACACCATTGTCTACTTCCGAAGGTGTGGGCACACCCTTGTATCATGTTGAAGGCACACCATTGTCTACTTTCGAAGGTGTGGGCACACCCTTGTATCATATTGAAGACACACCATTGCCTACATCCCAAGGTGTATGTACCCCCTTGTATCATGTTGAAGGCACACCATTGTCTACATCCCAAGGTGTAGGAACAACATCGTCTCATGTTGAAGGCACTCAAGATGGTACATAATTTACACATAATATTTTTGATGCTCCTATAATTATTTATAGAAAGCCAAAATATTTGATTGATATTGATACTAACATTTTTCAAGCAATGTCTGATAATATTCTCAAGTGTACTTGTCAAAGAAATGCTAATCATATTTGGAGATCAATTTTTGAGAATTTAAACATGAGAGAAAGATGTCAACTATTTGTTGAATTGATGAGAAATCTAAAATTTAGGCCCATCATGAAGATTCTTGGGCTAAGAATGATGGATGAGTCAAGTGAAAAATCTATTGTAAATAATCTAATGACTGCATATGAGAGTGTGGGTTCTACATCACACATGAAAGATAGTAATTTCACATGACATGTACTTACATCAATGATAGTAAGCACTCAAATGAATAAATCTTGACTCATTAGAAAGACAAACAAAACATTGAAAATAAGTAGAAAGTATCTAATGAGAGCCTTGGGAAGGTGTCAAAGAGTGGAAGATCCAAATAGCAATGAGGAATGGGCATTTTACGGTAGACAAATGCGAAAAGATAAAGAAATTGTTGAAGCTTTGAAATCCTTGATTGAAGAATTTTGGAAGAATAACACACAGGTATCTACTAATCAAAGAGATGTTGTAAGAAGGAGGATTGGTAGTCGAATTCGTGTTCCACATCCAAAACATTTTTTGAATTCAACTCAGACACAATTCTTTGCAAAATTTATGCATATGTATCCTCAAATTAAAATTAGTCAGAGATATTTTGAAATGTGTAAACCTTTTTATGTGAAGATAAATCACACACACACACTTGTTTTTGTAGGGTCCATATTGAATTTTCTAACCATTTTGAAGTTTATAGAAATATATGTGTAGATTTGCACTCTAACAATGTTTTGCAGGATTGTAACATAAATGTCCTAGATAGATCTTCAAGGGAATTAATATCTACCATTTTATGTGAAAGAGTGGATGGCCGACAATTTTACAAGCTCTCATGCTTGAATGGTACTGCATAGATTGTGGAGGTTTGTGACATTTGCCAATTTGTCAACATATGGAGAGTACACATGCAATCGGTAATGAAATAGTGGAATTTGGAAAATATAAAACCATGACATACAATCTAAAAGATGGAAAAGAGGCTAAAAGATGTGATTTAGTAATTGAAAAAATTCCAGTGTATCAGTTCATGGACATTTTTTATAAAAAAATTATTTATGAGTATGCAAGGCATACACATAGAGCGCAATGGTTGGATATGCAATTTAAGTTATGCAAGGACACATTCCCACTTGATACCATTGTTTTAGTTATGGAATTTTTAGAGAACTACACACTACAACCACATAATGAGGTGCAAGAAAAGTATTACAACTCTCAACAGGTTGCTATATTTGTTCATATAGCATTCATGCATTCATCTGGTATTATAAAGGAGAATAGGAAGATATTGAGGGAGTATCATTTTTATATCTGTGATGATCACTCACATTCTATAGAGTTTGTACATGGTTTCTTTCAACTATTTTATGGTCATTTGGAAAATAGGGGCATAAAATATCATTGACATATCATATGGTCAGATAATTGTGCATCACAATTCAAGAATTCTTGGATGTTTTATTGGTTGTGAAAGATGCATAAGATTACTAAAATTCAATATATGTGTAATTTCATAGAGGCTAGTCATGGAAAGGGAGAGCACAATGGTGCAGGTGCATGTAAATAAAGAGCCTTAGCACATGAAGAATTAAAGTACAAAGAGAAAACAACATTGTCAGATGTGGGATGTATTGTCCAGTGGTGTAATGCTACAATGGGTCCAGGTAATGAAGGTGATTCTATGGTTCATAGATTTTTTTGGTTGATGGATGAGAATAACATTGCACCATATGAGGATTGTTGTACACTTTTAGGATCGAGTGAGCTACACTCTTTTAGAATTTGTAATGCAGGTTCATGGAGTATCCACACATGACATATGGTGTGATTTTGTTCATCATGTGTAGATGAAGATTGGGGTGGATGTGAGTCAAAGGAATGGGTTGACAAATGGTATACACATATTTTGAGTGCACTTGCCTCCTATCATCCCCATGAATCACTAAAACTAACAGAAATGGAATCATCCATTGACTTTGATTGCTTATTTGATCTAGTACAACCAAGTAAATTTTCCTCATACAAATAATCTCAAATTTAGTACTTTATCATAAATATTCAGTAAACTAATGTCCTCATTATGTTTATATCATTACAGGCCATGTTTTTTCTATTATTGCACCTAAAGATAATGAAGAAGGGATAGATTATTATTTGTGTCGTTGTGTTGAGGTAAAAAAGAAATTGGATCACTCGATTATCGATGGTGAAGAATTAGAATACCCTATAGGAGAAGTGATTGTAACTAGTACATGGCTTAGATGGTATGCTATGAATAACCCTAGGTTGTGGTTGTTCAAGGATTGGGAGACACACAAAAAGATTCTTCATTATTCAAACCTCATCATTTCATCAAATGTCCACTTGATAAGATATGGGGGAAGACCGCATAATAAAAATCTTTGGAAGGTTCGTGAGTCAGACCACGAGGCAATACTTGAGAAAATCAAGAGTAGGGTAGATCCAATTGGTTCATTGGACTAAATGGAGATACAAAATATTGTAACGTCAAATTTATATAGCACTATAAATTGGATGGACTGTAAATTGCTCATGCATTACCCTGTATGTATAACAAGAAGTTTGTAAGATTTAATGACAACCTTTCTCTTCTATTTTTTGGGGCAATACTGGAGGTTTTCTTTGCTCAACTCTTTACTTCGGTGCTCCTAATGAGCTAAGTTGTAAAAATATTTCTCATTATTAATAAGAAATTTTTTTATGATGTTATGCCAATGACTTGCAGTCACATAATAATTGGGAGGCCATGAAAGAGCCTTAAGGAACCGACTCAATTCAAGGATGCACTATCTCATTTCCTTTCCAACTTCTCCCTCCCTAAAATGGAAGGTTTACATTTTGGTTTATCCAGATTAATACATTTTCTTCCATTACTAGGTTTTACCTTCTTTCCTTGCAGCTATTCTATTCCTTGTTTCACACATTTTCCCTTTTTAGGGCTAGATTCCTTTGCTAGCAAATTGGTGACAAAATCATTGCATAAGACTTTTATTTTCTTATTCATATGTGATGGAAGGCTATTATGCACTTTTCCTCATTTAAAATACTTGTAAGGACTACATTCTTTGACAACGGGGAAAATATGGACATTAAGTTTAATTTTATTTTTGCTATCATCTACCCACTCAAAAATGTAGGCATCTCTATCCTCAAGATTATTGGCAATTGAAAAATATCTCCATCCATGAATCAAGGAAGCTTCGGGGAGATCTCTGAGGAATCATACATTCCATTCCCTTTTGTTAGGATCCACAAGAGTCACCATTGTTCTTTCTCTTGGTAATTTGAGTTTATCTACAAATGTGTTCAGTGTTGTCTAAAGAACAAATTTTCACATAAAATAAGTAACATTACCTTAAGAACCATCTAAACATTGTTATTAAAAAACACGTAACAAAACACAGAAACCCAAAATATCCTTTAGACAATAATAGATTGGCTTCTTGAACCCCTGTCAAGCAGACTTGCAAAGTATAGGAGACTGCAATATAATAGAGATTGTTGAATATCACCTAAGATCTAAAGACAATATTTCTAAATACAAGCAAGCATAGAGAGAGGCCAAGGAATCTTACAAGCCTAAAATATTGGTATACACTATATGGCCTCATAATTACTAAGCCAAAAGGGTTTTCTGATTTGAAATACTTAGCAGCCTCCGGGCCATTTTATTTTCTATTCCGTTAATAGGATGTCTACTAGAAAAATTATGACTGCACATCCCTCTACTCATCTCTTTAGTTTTTGTTTTCATAGATTTCACCATTTGATGTTCCTTTTCGGTAAGAGATGGATGGAAATTTTCATGACTCTTAGAAGAATGTCCTACATGAAAATAAAAACTTGTGCTTATTCAAATGGTAAGTTTAGATTTTCCCATAATTTGGGAGAAATGAGTTTGGAAAGACTTCAATCTTTCATTAAGGAAAAAAAATTTACTTACACTGAGAAGAAACCTTAGGTTTTTTCACTTCATTTTCAGTGTCTTTTATTGATTTTGTTTTCAAATCAGCATATAATTTTATGTTTGTCAAGTGATTAGAACTCATCAGAATAACACTTGTGGAAGGATCAGGGCATTTCCTCTGTGACTCAAAATCACTTTGGATTTTCTGAGAATGAAAAATAGAAATATCTTTTTCATAACCATTCTTCCCACATATCCAAAATCTGAAATACATCCCAAAGATGTATTTAAATACTAAAAAATCTCCAAACTCTATTGCATGTTGATATACAAAAATTTCCCAGCATGTGCCAAAAAACTCAATTCTAGTGCGAGGTAGCATTGAGACGTCAGGTGCTATGGGACTTGTTGGCATTAAGCAGAATTGCCACTAGTGACAACACTTATTTGCATTCTGGGTGCAAACCGAGCAGACAGTGCAAACCGAGAAGACAGTGCAAACCAAGCAGACAGTGCAAACTAAGCAGACAGTGCAAACCGAGTAGACAGTGCAAACTGAGCAGACAGTGCAAACTGATCAGACAGTGCAAACTGAGCAAGTTAGTACAAACTGAACAAGACAGTGTAAACTGAGTAACATCATGTCTACTGAGTCACCAGTATTTACCGAGTTCAAAACCTACCGAGTGATCAGTATGAACCGTGCCTTCACTTCTACCGAGTTCATGATGATGCCGAGTAATGCAGTGGACGCCGAGTATCAGAAAGTCACCGAGTTAGTTTGCAGGAACCGTGTAACCATACTTGGGCCGACTTAGTAGCACTTATGTTTATTTGTCAAGCCGACTTTGTAATTGTAATTGTAATTAATTGTTTAAGACTTGTATATAAACAATGTTGTAAAAATGTCAAAAAAAAAAGTAAGAAGCATATATGTGAAAAAGAAAGAAAGGCAGAGATAAGCGAATTACAAAGGGCTTCAGCAGTATAAGGAACAACAAAGACAAATTCATCATAGAAGGTGATTAGTACATCAGCGAATCTCAATCAGCAATCCAGTTGCAAAGCAAGAGATCTACTATTTCATCCTAATAGGTGAATCAGTACTAAATCCTTTAACCGGGTAGACTTAACAGTCTTTTGTAAAATCTCTTTACCGAGTGCATACTTCATTGTATGTTTTGTAAATCCTTTAACAGGGTGGATTTAGCAATCCTTATTGCTCCTAATAGGGCAGATCATCAGAAGTGATCAAATTGTAAGCCTTAACCGGCCAACTTTATTCTGCAGTATTAAAGCTTTGTGGGTTTCATCCCCACCCCAGTTTTACTTTCTTTTTGGAAGGTTTCTGGGTAACCAAATCTATGTGTCATTATTGTAAATGCTTTTAAGTTTCATGCTTTCTGTATGCAAAGGTTAAAAGTAAATTACATGTTAAATTGAAAGAAAATTTAGAGTTACTGATTCACCCCTCCCCTCTCAGTAACTCGGTTAATTCCTGAATATTTCCAACAATTGGTATCAGAGCAGCATTGGTTCTCAAGATAAAGCTTAACTAGCTTGAGCAAAGATCCAGGACAATGGAGGTATTCAAACTGAACAAGGTGATTGAAAATGAAAAGCTAGATCTGGAAATGGCCATAGCTAAACTCAAGGAAGCAAAAGAACATCTTTCCCAATCCCTAAGAAGAAGGAAGGAACTTGCAAATCAGATGAATGATCAGAATTACATTGAAGAAAAGATTGAAGATCTTTTTCCCTCAAATAAATCAGATGAAGCAAACAATGCTGTCAAAGAACTCCTAGAAAAGAATGGGTCTCTGCAGGAAGAAGTGAGAAAATTAAAAAGAGAACAAGAGCTACACTCTACAAGATTCTATGAGATCTTGGAACAAAGAAACAAGTTGAAAGATGAATTAGATGGAAGGAACATTGAAGTCCAAAATAAAACCCTTCAGCTAGAAAACCTAATTGATCAGATCTCTCATACAAATGAGGAAATTTTGAATCTAAGATCAGAAATAGAAAGCACAAGAGAAGAACTAAGATCTGAAAAGGAAATCAATCTAAGATTGGTGGATGACCTAAATGCTGAAAAACAAATCAATGAAGGAATGCTGAAAAGTCAAGAAGACTTGAATCAGCTGTATGAGCGAAATCTTCATAGGCAAAAAGGAAAAGCAAGACTTGGATACAAAGGAGAAGGCGAATGTTCTAAGCAAGGTACTCAAAGAAATCAAAAACCTACTTGTAATCACTGTGGTAAAATAGGACATACTTCAAATAAATGTTGGAACAATGAAAAAGCAGAATTCAATGGAAAATGTTACAGCTGCAATCAACCTGGTCACAAAGCAAATAAATGCAGGGAAAAACCAAGATTCAAAGGTAATTGTCACAAGTGCAACAAACAAGGTCACAAGGCATCCGAGTGCAGATCCAAGACATTTAATCCAGCAGAACAAATTATGAAAGCAATGTTTGGATGGGACTACAACACCTAGTGTAGATGTCATTACTGTGGAGAATATGGACACATTGGCATGAATTGCATAAAACATCATCTAAGGAAAAGAGATACTACCGTAAGATGCTTCAAATGCACTAAACTCGGTCACATAGCCAGAAACTGCATGAATGCTAGTGAAGTTGAAGATGGAAAGAAGAATGAAGCAACTAAGGTCAGGAAACAGGTGAGACAAAAATGGATTCCTAAATCTACCAAGCAATCTAGTCCAAGTAATGGAACGGATGGCTCTACCGACTCAAACTAAATTTCCAAGAAAGCACTGGAACTGTATTCTCATAGACCAATCTCAAGCAGTTCCAGAACCGAATTAAAAGAAAGATCTAAATCAGCATACAAGATGCAGTAAGATCACAGGGAGGTCGGTATCAGTCTTTACCGAGCAAGGTTGGTACCCGTCTTTACCGAGCGAGGTCGGAGCAATATGAATTCTCGAGTTCACCGAGTTGCGAAGTCTTTACCGAGCAATTAATTCTTAGTGGGTGATAGTCTGTCAAAATTCATACCCTAATTTGTACTGAGCATTAATGACAGAGTTGTAAACAAAAAGCAAGTAATCAAACTCATTCTTCACCGTGAACCTTTAGCACTTTGAGAGCAGAAAATTTCAAGAGCAACCCAGCGATTCAATACTTTTGCGAAAGGAATTTTCTGTGAGCTACCATGGCATCATCCAGCACTTCAGTGAAGAAAGGATTTGATATGTTAGTCCAAGGGGAATGGAAAGCACCAGATTTCAAGATCGTGCCCGCAATTGTAGCAGCCCTAGATCCGAATGGAGCTCAATCTCAGATTCCTCCTAAGGTACTACTTATTAACGATATCCACAATCATTTCAACTGTTCAATTCATGAAATGGGGAACCTAGAATTAGATACTGTGTGTGAAGAACTGTGTGTGGATGGTATTCTGAAACCCGAGCACAAACATCTGGAAGATAAAGGTTTAGTTCACATTGCACATCTACCTCGAAACTTTCGAGATAAATGGGTTAGATACATTCTCAATCGTGTACATGATGGAAAGATTTGGCTTGAGCAACCCATAGAGATCACAAAGAAGATGATTCATCAAATCACCGGTCTTCCCATGTTGAACAAAGAAAAAATTACCAAAACCCTAGGTCGGACGGAACTAAAGAAGAAAACCCTAGCCGAGTGGGACGGTAGAGGCATGAAAGTTAGCAGCATTACCGATGCTGAACTGAAGTTTGGTACACACATTATTGCCCATAAGATTTACAGTTCTAGTCGACAGAATAGTGTCTCCTGTGAAGATATCGACCTAGCATACAAAGTGGTCAAGAATAACTTAACATTTGACCTAGTAGACTTATTGTTAAAGCAGTTTAACAAAAACATGGAAAGCATTCAAACTTCCAAAAATAATCCATGTAAGTTTGGATCCTTATTGGTCTGTTTATTCTTCTATGTTCAGAAATTCTTCCCTTCTAAAGGAAAATTTGTATGGAGAAAAGATGTGCCAGCACTTTATGAAATAAATGAATACATCTCAGAAATGGGTGAAAATTTTGAAAGCATCATGGATAATTATTTTGAGTCTTTCAAAGAGAAAATGAATGACAGATTCTAGATTCCACAGAAGTTGGTGGAAGATTACAAAGATGACATTTGTTTTATGGTGGATTGTGATAATGTATATATTCAAGCAGCTAAAACGAGGACTGTATATGTAAAACCTCTTCCTTATGAGGTAAATATTGATGAAACCAAGAATATCATTGAAGCTCTTCTTAATCAGCCTGTCAATCCCAAAGCTCCATATTTTGGAACATATGATGAAGCTAAGGTGAGAATTGAACTAAGTATAAAGCTTCCATAGGCGGTAAACAAAGGAAAGAAGAGGATAGCCAAAATGCAAATGATAACCAAGGACAAAGAAGAAAAAGATGAAGAAGAGGAGGAAAAGGATGAGAAAATAGAGGAACCAGAACCTGCAAAGAAGAAAGGAAAGGTATTCATCACTACGGCACCTAAGCTTCCCACTGCTGTATTTACAAGGAGAAATGCAAGAGGCAAGGCAGACAAGGCAGATAGAGACATAGTATTCAAAAGGCCTCCTCTAAACTTTCAAGAAAAGATCAAACTCTTTAGAGACGGATCAGGATCTGGAGTAAGTAACATAAAATCTTTTAAATATGAAACCAGATCGGAAATAGAACAGAAGGAAATAGAAGATGCTGTTATTGAAAAGATGGGACAGTGGAAATACTCTCCTGAAGAAATAGCCCCACAGGTTCCAGCTGTCTTATTAAATCCAATAAAAATGAGATGGAGCAATGCAAAGCAAACTGTGATAGACATATTTGATCAAACCCTGAGATAGTTAATGCCGAGCTTGAAAAATGATGAAGTAAAGAAGGCATTAAAAGAAAATGAAATTAAGATGACATTAAAGTTCAATACTTGTTTGATTTTGATCAACAATATTGAATCGGTTGTGAAGGCTGCAAATGCTACATGGAAGAACATATACCACCTTCACCAACTGAGTATTGAAACAGTCATAATAAAAGATATTGAAGATGACAGTGATGAACAAGAAGAAGACACTGAGGTAGATGATACTATGAGGATAGCAGCAGAAGTCATTGCATCCCTTCCTACCTCTCCAGTAAAAGTTTCTACATCCAGCCTGGAGAAACCTTCAAGCATGGTTGTGACAACTTCAACATTTGTCCAATCATCTATAGCAACAATAGAAGAAACTATCATTTCTTCTACTGAGTTGCAGTCTCCTGCATCATCATGTTTTCCAGCAGTAAGTTTTCCAATTTTTGAATCTTCAAGTGTAAATATTTTAAGTTCTCCAGTAGAAAGTATACCAGTCTCTATAGCTAGCCCTACTATATCTACTGTCACTACTACCAAGGCATTAAGTATAGATAAGCCTAAGGCTCTACCGAGTATAAAATTTTTGGGTAAGAATGTAGTAGAGGATATAGACTTAGATGAAGAGATAGAAATTCCAACATTGGATTTTGCAAATCTATCAGCGGACCAAATGCAAAATATAGGTGAGATCCTCCAAAGGAAAGCAAAAAAAAAGAAGCTTAAAGAGGAGAGAGACAAGGAATATCAAATCATCAAGGATGCTAAGGACATTTTGTCTGATGCATTAGGTATTAAAGTAGACTCCTCCCAACATGTTTTGCTACAATTAGCAGAAGCAGTTAATAAATACAATGAGGATTCATCTGGGATAGAAAAGTTAGTTGAAAGAGCTGAGAAGAGATTCAACAATAAAGTGCTTGAGCACATTGCTCAGCACATAGCTATTAACCAAGTAGAATTGTCTTCATTTTTGTCAAACATTGAATCTATCTATTTGAATGCTACCTCTCTTTTGGCCAGATTGTGCAATATTGCCGAGTTCACAAAGGATGTTAAGGATAAAATGAATAAAATGGATGAGGATATGAAGATTAGCATACAGAAGCTGCAACTTGAACCAAGTTAAAGCTCTGCTCATCACATGAAAATCTCACACCTATCAAACATGCAGTCTGATCTACTGAAAGAAGACACAAGGATCCGGTCCACACTGCTAGACATCCAACACATGATCCTTCCCATCATGAATACAATGTATAAGCACATTGAACATTCCAAAACATTGATTCATGACAATCAGTTCTCTATAGCAGATCACATGATTGAACTCTCTGCAGAAGTCCAAATTGCAATCCAAACATGTAAGATTCTGCAAGAAAGTTGGGACAGAACCCTGGCACTAATAATGAAGGTACATTCTGATTTTCTATCAAATTTGGATTCTCTCTATAAATAACTTGTATATACACCTTTGGCATTATCGTCAAAAAGGGGGAGATATGTATAGAGGGAGATATATGTATAGAAGAAGATTTGTATAGAAACAGTTAGCACATTGAAAGGGGGAGACAATGTATAAAGCTCTATAACAAAGACAAATTTTGAAAAATCAAAATAAAACTCAGCATGATTCATGTATATAAGTTTTGGCCAATAATTGTTTTTGTCACTAATGCCAAAGGGGGAGATTGTTGGCATTAAGCAGAATTGCCACTAGTGACAACACTTATTTGCATTCTGGGTGCAAACTAAGCAGATAGTGCAAACTGAGCAGACAGTGCAGAATGAGTAGATAGTGCAAACCGAGCAGATAGTGCAAACCGAGGAGACAGTGCAAACCGAGCAGATAGTGCAAACCGAGCAGACAGTGCAAACCGAGCAAGTTAGTACAAACTGAACAGGACAGTGTAAACTGAGTAACATCATGTCTACCGAGTCACTAGTATTTATCGAGTTTAAAACCTACCGAGTGATCAGTATGAACCGTGCCTTCACTTCTATCGAGTGCATGATGATGCTGAGTAATGCAGTGGACGCCGAGTATCAGAAAGTCACCGAGTTAGTTTGCAGGAACCGTGTAACCATACTTGGGCCGACTTAGTAGCACTTATGTTTATTTGTCAAGTTGACTTTGTAATTGTAATTGTAATTAATTTTTTAAGACTTGTATATAAATAATGTTGTAAAAATGTCAAAAAAAAAAGTAAGAAGCATATATGTGAAAAAGAAAGAAAGGCAGTGAATTACAAAGGGCTTCAGCAGTATAAGGAACAACAAAGACAAATTCATCACAGAAGGTGATCAGTACATCAGCGAATCTCAATCAACAATCTAGTTGCAAAGCAAGAGATCTACTGTTTCATCCTAACAGGTGAATCAGTACTAAATCCTTTAACCGGGTAGACTTAACAGTCTTTTGTAAAATCTCTTTACCGAGTGCATACTTCATTGTATGTTTTGTAAATCCTTTAACAGGGTGGATTTAGCAATCCTTATTGCTCCTAATAGGGCAGATCATCAGAAGTGATCAAATTGTAAGCCTTAACCGGCCAACTTTATTCTGCAGTATTAAAGCTTTGTGGGTTTCATCCCCACCCCAGTTTTACTTTCTTTTTGGAAGGTTTCTGGGTAACCAAATCTATGTGTCATTATTGTAAATGCTTTTAAATTTCATGCTTTCTGTATGCAAAGGTTAAAAGTAAATTACATGTTAAATTGAAAGAAAATTTAGAGTTACTGATTCACCCCTCCCCTCTTAGTAACTCGGTTAATTCTTGAATATTTCCAATAGGACTATGTTGATAGGGCCTATAATAACTTGTCTTGATTTTTAGAGATTCAAGTTCATTTAAATTTGGCAACACATTCTTGGTCAATGTCAGAACTCAAAGTGTTCCTAATGCAGTCAAGGATGGTGGATCCAATGAAGGATAATCCAAACCTTACAGCCAAAAGAATTACACAGTGGAATACTCAACAACATAGACAATACCACAAATGTTTCAATTAATTTTCATTAACATGCCTGACTGTAAGGCCTTCTAGGTTAGGGCCAAATACAAAATGAAACAATTTTGCAAGATTCACAATCAGATCCAATACAATCTTCACTAGTTCAGCTCTGAAGACAATCAAAAGCTGATGGAAACCCTAAGGTAGATCTAAAATTGAGCTCGCAAGCCTCCAAGCAATCTCCTTGTTCCCAAGTATGCGAACCCTAGCTCTGCTACAAAGGACTATCAGACTACAATCTAATCTGCAAGAACATCAAGAACTTTTCCACAACTTCACCAACTCCAACTCTCAGAACCTCATATTTGACTCACTAAGTTTTCCAAGTCATGAACCTTTCTTCTCTAAGTTCTCCCTTAAACATCTACCCAAGTCCTCCTTAAATACTAATCATTAGCCACAAGTTAGCTAGATGAAACCCTTAACTCCCCATAAAAAATAATTAAATTGCATACAAGTCAACTTACAAATGTATACAAACATTTAATTCTACATGTTGGCCCAAGACAATGGCTACAAACAATTAATTCACCAAGTTGGCTCAACAAATCACAAAGAACTCCAGTTGGTAAGTCAAACTACCAAGCAATAGTAAAATTACCGAGCACGCCAGGCATCATCAAGCACCAATGTCGACCGAGCAACACAGACATGACCGAGCAACCATTTCACTAAGCACCAAAGACTACTGAGTTCCTTCAGTGACCGAGCTTCCTTTAATGACCAAGACTATCGGTCAAGGCTACAACTGAGTAAAAACTAGCCAAAACAAAAACACTCCATGTAGTTTATCGAGGACACAGAATGTCCCTACCTTAAATTTGGATGCCCCTACAGTAGACACCCTAGGTTCAAAAAGATGTTCATATGTGAGAAGAACATCTTTTAGTATTCAACACATAAATCCTAAACTGGTTCTTCACATACAAGTCCTCCACCTTTTCTACTTGCAAAGTCTTCCACTTCAGTTTCCTTTGCCTCTTCAAGTCTTTTATGGACAATGCACATGTCGGTTCTCCATACTAATCATTCATTTTCTCAAGATCCATAACCTCAACTTGGCTACCAATACTCAGGCTTCTCCTACTAAGCGTTGCATCCATCAAAGGCATCAGTGAAACTTCCTGTCATTCTTATCAATAGTAAACACATTTCTGATACAGTCATAAATAGCTCTGCAATCATATTGCCAAGGTCTACCAAGCAATATATGACAACTATTCATCTTCACAATGTCACAAAGCACAAGATCCTTGTACTGGCCAATCTAAACATCAATGAAGCATTGTTCTCTAACTTCCAAAGCATGAACATCTTGTAACCAACCAAGTCTATAAGGACAAGGATGTTTCATTCTACTCAAACCAAGTTTCTGAACTAGGTCCTCAGCAAAAAGGTTATCAGTGCTACCACTATCAACAATAACATCATAGAGTTTACCTTCAGTCTTGCATTGGGTCCTAAACAAGTTACTCCTCTGACAAGGTTCATCCTTTGTACTGACCAATGTTTGCCAAAGTAGCAAGTTCTCTGATTCAGGTTCATTCTAAATGTTCTCATTCATCATAGCAGTTCATCGGTCAACCTTCTTCTATGTACATTAAAAAGAACGGTGTCCTTCCTCTCCACATTTATACTAAGTACCCTTAAAGATAACTCTACCTGTCTTCTTCTTTGGTTCCACAGGTTTTGATTCATCCTCTGCATCAGTGATCAATCTTTTCCTTCCCTCAGGAGTTACTAGGTTGTTTCCTCTTCAACTTATCTTCTGCCTTCAAAGCATATTGATAAGAATATTCAACAAAATCAATCTTTAGCATACCAAGCTCATCCTAAATATTGAATCTCAAACCATTCACATACCGAGCTACCTTTTCCTTACCAAGCTCTCAGTGTCCAAACCAAATAGTAAGTTTGTAGAACTCCTTGGTATAATCTTCAACAAACAATTCCTTTTGCTTCAGATTCTGCAACTTCTTAAACAAGTCAAGCTCATAGTTAGCCTGTATGAACTTAGCTTTTAACTTAGTCACCATCAATCTCCATCGATTAATCTTTGTTTCACCTTCATCTTCTCTATCTCTTTGTAGTTCTTTCCACCAAAGAGTAGCATGTCCTTTCAAATTTGTCTGTGCTAATCTCACTTGAAGAGGATCTTCAATTTCTTCTAGCTCAAAGAAATCTTTAATTTCACCAATCCAATCAATCAGACTATTAGGCTTCAAAGTACCAGAGAAAGTAGAAACTTCCATTGGTAATTACTAAATCGAGCAGCAGGTCTGGGAAACCAAGTAGTTCTATCTTCACCAGATCTGTTCCTCTGGTCATCACCACTAGATCTAGTAGTTTTAAATTCTTTAGCAGATTCTTCATAGCTATCCTTAGTACCAACATTCTGAGGTATACCAGCAACAATTCTCATGATCTCGATGACCATATCATTCTTCATCAATTCCAACCCAAATCTGAAATCTGATTTCACCTTCTCTGTTATCCTGGATTCAATAGTATCACAAAGATCTGAAATAACTCTAGGGTCCAATCTTCTCAGTGGCATCCTTAAAGATAAGAGAAACCCTCTATAGAAAACCCTCACCGACCACCTTGTGACAATCTCCAAGCTATAACAAGTTAGATCTCAACTTGCAACCTTGTAAACAACTAGGGCACAATTTCATAAGTTTAGTGCTTTGGATCTATAATCCAAATTGCACACAATCTCTACTCCAAAAAGGTCAACTTCGCAAGATCAGCCTTGCTAGGTCAAACTTCTGATTCAACAGGAACAAACTTCACTCTAGTACCACCTAATGTAGTCAAGGATGGTGGACCTAATGAAGGACAATCCAAACCTTGCAGCCAAAAGAATTACACAGCTGAATACTCAATAACATAGACAATACCACAAATGTTTCAATCAATTTTCATTAACATGCCTGACTGTAAGGCCTTCTGGGTTAGGGCCAAATACAAAATGAAACAATTTTGCAAGATTCACAATTAGATCCAATACAATCTCTGCTAGTTTAGCTCTAAAGACAAGCAAAAGCTGATGGAAATCCTAAGGTAGATCTAAACTTGAGCTCGCAAGCCTCCAAGCAATCTCCTTGTTCCTAAGTATGCAACCCCTAGCTCTGCTACAAAGGACTATCAGACTACAATTTGATCTGCAAGAACATCAAGAACTTTTCCACAACTTTGCCAACTCTAGCTTCTAGAACCTCAGATCTAACTCACTAAGTTTTCCAAGTCATGAACCTTTCTTCTCTAAGTTCTCCCTTAAACATCTACCCAAGCCCTCCTTAAATACTAATCATCAGCCATAAGTCGGCCTAAGACAATGGCTACCAACAATTAATTCACCAAGTTAGCTCAATAAATCACACAAAAATCCAGATGGTAAGTCAGAACTATTGAGTGACAGTAAAATTACCAAGCACACCAAGCATCACCGAGCACTAGTGTCGACCGAGAAATGCATACATGATTGAGAAACCATTTCATCGAGGGCTAGAGACTACCAAGTTCCTTCAGTGACCCAGCTTTCTTCAATGATCGAGATCATCGGTCAAGGCTGCAACCGAGTAAAAATTGGCCAAAACACAAACACTCCATGCGGTTTACCGAGGACACAGAATGTCCTTGCCTTAACCCTAGATGCCCCTGCATCAGTTCCTTAGTTCAAACGACCACCATTGCGTATCTTTCAAACCATCGATCATAACATTGAACCAACTATTCCAACAACTCTGAATGGCCAGGTAAATGCTAGGGGCAACCTCGTTTGCCACACACAATCATTTGAATGCTACTGATGACTCTAGGCCAAAGTGTCCCTCAAGGTCCCTTCACACTAGTACACTTTGCACATTTTTTCGATAGACAATTCATTGAATTTCCTACCAATCTTGGTCAACTTATCGATAAATTATTTTGTCGCTATTTTCCTAGTCATATTTTTGACATATCCATGTTACTGTAGAATGTTTGACACCCACCTTGGTCAAAATGCCATTAGCTTTTGGCAGGTATATTCATCGAACATTCAACCACTGTAGGTCAAAATGTTTGGTGTGACCAACCATGATGCTAAAACCAAGACGCTAATTTTTGACTAATGTTGGTCAAAATATTTGGCCCAACTGACCACGATGTCAAAACCATGATGGTGGATTCCAACCAAAATTAGTAGAACTTTTGACAAATGTTGGTCAAAATATTTAGCTTATTCGACCAGGACGCCAAACCCATGACGCCACATTTCGACACATAATGGTCAAAATTTTGATCAAATTCTAGATTTTGAAAAAAAATGAATGAAGATAAATACCCAAAGTAATCACCAATGACATCCTAATCGGCGATTAGTCTATATATTTATCTTTATGTGTCCACACTCTTTCTGTTGCTTGTAGCCAGCGGGTCCCTGTTCGTTCTATTTTTTGACTAAGCGATCAAATTTGGGGAAGAATCAGTGCAAGAAAAGAGAAAGAGAGAAAAATGGTGCAATATAATTTCAAGAAGATTATTTGGGTTTCACAAGCATCCTACTCAAACCTAATCCATGTTAAGATTGTTAAATGTTTCATCTTAAGCATATTTTAAATAGTTATCTACTTCTTTAGACTTAGGCATCTAGTGTTCTTTTAGCGTTATTTAAATTAATCTACTTCTTGAAGATTTTTACACCTCACACCTTGGTTACATAAAAAAAAAAACCATCATTAGCATTTCTAAACACTAGTGAATGCCACCTTTAGATGAGTTGCAAACATATGACCATACTTCTATTCATAAAAAAAGCATAAAAGTTTGCTTTGTCGAATTGTCAAAAACATTGAGAACATGTGAACAAAGAAGTAAAATTGTATCAAATCTTGTGGAGTGCTGCTAAAGTTGGGGATATTCACACACGTGTCAGCTTTTATATTGCACTCAAAAAATTGGTAACACTTAAAGAAATGGATTTTTTGATGATAAAAAAATCAGTGCAATTAATGCTATCTATGCAGATAAAGAGCTTGCAATTGATATTCCTTGCTATATGATACATACTCTAATTACATCTATAAAAATTCATGTAGTTAAAAATTGGATGGATTGAATAAAAAATGCAGGAGGCCAAAAGACTTGCTAAATAACTGCCAACCTGATAAGATTTCAAGAAACCTTGAAATCAACAGTGCTATAACAGATGAAATCCTAAGTACTACTATCTTGGAATAAGATCACTCAAGAGAGCTTTGGTGTTATATTTGAATGTTTGAGACTAGGGGTAATACCATGGAAAACCCACTCAATGCTTACAGTTATCTAAATGAATCACAAATCCCAAAAATGTCTAGTATCTATACATGGAACCAGAAGAAGGTGGTGGCGGTGGAGGGAGTCGGTTTGGAGTCCGTCGGCTAGAATTTATTTCACCATTTTGTGCTGGATCACTAAGCCTTCTACTGTGACCATTCATCCTTGAAGAATTAATACTTGGTGAATCTGCAATAAAATTTGAATAGTCATTGAGCCCATTTGCAGCAGTATCAAATGCAACTCTCCAATCGTCGTTGCTAGGTCCACTTCCAGAAACTGTATATAGATATAAACAATATAAGAAATTAAATTTGTAATTCAATTACAATGAAAAGAAACATGTCGCTTAACAAAACTAATATATCTAGTACCCCCATTTGCAGAAAAATTATCACTTGTTGATTGAACATCATGGACACTTAATTGATGAGTAAGCCTAGACAATAAAGATGCCTATTTTTTGAATCTCTCACGTTTCCTTTTTGCATTCTGATCTTCTTGGAGAAGTTCTTCAATATTTGTTGTACTCTTAGAGTTGATTGAATAGAAAATATAATTGAACATAATAAAATCTTGAATCCTTAAATAAAGTTGAACATCTCCAACAGGTTTTAATGATTTTTGTTAGTATTTGATCTACACAAGTGGGAAATTATATAATATATATGACATGAACATAACTGAAAGTAATAAAGAATAATGCAAAGATACATGGCATGTACATAAGCAAAGATATTTTACAATGAGCTTCTTAATCAAAAAGGTCATAACCCTGCATGACTCATTCTATACTATAATTCATTAAAGATATGCTTATATTGAGCTATCTTATTATTTTAGTTAGATGCCTATATTATTTGTAGTGAAAATTGTCTTCCAGTTGACATCAAAAGCATTGATAAAATATACAATGCTCATCATCCTTTAGTTGCAAATAGCTACATTTCTTTAACATCATTCATAGGTATGGGATGTGCCCGTAGATATTATGATGAGGTAATTCTTTCTAAACTTGATGCATCCACCAATAGTTGAAAACTTCATCACAAAAATATTTATTAAGCCTCATTAAATGTCACCAAAACATACTAAGCTTCAATTATTGAGATCTCAATGTTCAAATTATAATTATAAAAATGTTCAGATTATAATAACAATCAAAATTTTATTTACTATTTCATATAAACATCAAGTGTCATTTTTCTTTAGCCATTAAAAGGTGTCAAGATGGATTTATGTGTTTCAAATTGCCAAGACTAAAACAGAACTCGAAGGAAAAAAACACTAAATATTTTGTTTTATAGATGTAGTTCATTGAGATTCTGCACAATTTGTTTTGGAGATTTAATCATTTAACATCAAATGATATAACAGTAAGCCTCAAACTATAAAATAATGATTGGAATTTTCAACCTAAGAGGTCAAAGAAAAAATGAGCCTGATTGAAATGAAAGATGGTTTCATAAGAGGTACAAGAATTATGAAGATTTGAATCAGAAATTATTATTGCCTCTGAGCAGTGCAGAGATTTATATAAAAAATCAACACTTATATAAATAATGAATAGTCAATAGTCTATTAAAAAAATAGCAATCCACTTGACACAATTTACTACTCCAAATAATTATGCTTCTGTTATGCAGCTTAATTTTCCATCAATGTTAGTTTAAAAGGTGTAAGTATTAAAAAATATACTATTTGATAAATGTAATAAATGCCACTAAAAAATCAAGTGTATACTGTAGGGATTAGCAACTTCAAAAGCTTTGAAAACCTTTACAAAATCCAAAATAAAATACAAGTATAAATCTTGCTCCCAAGAATAATGTAAACACACAGAAACCTTAGGAAATAAGAAAACTCTATTAGGATTAACAGTCCACAATACAACTGAGAGGGGGGGGGGGGGGGGCTATATCAATTGTATGACATAATATTAAACTTTAAACTTTAAGCTTATCAATATCAGATCCAATGAAAACAATGAATGCCAACACAATAACACAATATTTTGGTTACGGGGAAACCTTGTTAAAGGTAAAAACCGCGGTGGGAATTAGCCCACTAATGATGTACTAAGAGTATAGTAATCCTTGTTAGAAGATATAGCCCTATTAGGAGCTTATTGAAACATTATAGGACATAGTCCTTGTTAGAGGACATACCCTGTTAGGAGTCAAGAGCAAAAAGGGCTCACTACCCAAAGAAGGTTAAGTCCACCTTTTGAACTCACTAGTTCGCAACAAGTGTATATGAATAAATACACAATCTTTTGAACTGTTTGCTAGAAACTGTCTTTGCTTGATCAAGTCCAATGAAGTCCACCAATAATCCTCTTCTCTACATACAATAGACACAAGTTCACAACCTCCTTATATCACATTTATCACATCCATGTCTCTTCCAAAGAAAAGGCCTTTCATTTATACCTTATTACATTTTACCAAGAATAGGTCAGCCCATAAGGCTTTCCTAATTACAAACAATTACATAGGCCCTTGCTAAGATACACAAGATATCACAAACAAGTTTACAATGATTATATTACAATAATTAAGGACTGACATCCTTGAATTATGCTTGCCAAACAAAACACACGCTTCATTCCCTAAGTCAACTTCATAATAAGCCATCGCCAAAGCATATGCCACAGATGACATCACCAATCATTCCATACCTTGCACTAACCAATGAACATCCATCAGTACCTCTTCCATCATCCTTCAAGATTTCATACCTTGAATCCAATCCCTCTGAAATCTATACCAAAAACTCAGAGACTAACTTTGTCAATTCTCACTGTCACAGTCCAGTGACCAGTCTTTACCAAAATAGCTATATCTTCCTTAATATGCATCTATTAATGATGAAATCTTAGATATAAGATCAAAACATCCATCTGAATTCTTGTATGACTTCGTAGCATCTGAAACATCCGTACACCTTCCATACACTGTGATTACTAATCTGGTTCCTTCATAGAAGCATATGTTGACATCAGTGACAAAAAAAAAATGACAACAGTATGAGTGCCCATTAGTAACGTAGTTATTAAACATATTAAATGTCTCAATCACCACACATGCATTAGAAATATCTAACAATCTCCCCCTTTGTCATTGATGTCAACATAGGGGAAAATCCTATCCCAAAGTTGTATCAACCCAAAAGTCCTTGAACTGAACAATCTCCCCAAACAGTGAATATTTTCTCATAACAACACTCCCCCTTTGACAATAATGGAAAAGGGTGCCAACTGCCTTCACATAAAAACTTTCTTCCATGATCACTCCCCTCGAGGAGTAGATCCCTACATCCATTCCAGAAAATGATGAGGCTCTAAGCACTTCTGGACTGATGCATCCCTGCATCATTTAGTTCTGACTAGGAGGGGCTTGAACCCCTAACATACCTCTGAGATATTCAAAGGCATCTTTTGGTAGTGGCTTTGTAAAGATGTCTACAATCTACTCTTTTGTACTGATATATTCAAGCTTGATTTCTTTTTCTGCTACCTTGTCTCTTAAGAAGTGATACTTGATAGAAATGTGTTTAGTTTTAGAGTGCATCACCAGATTCTTTGACATGTTCACTGTGCCAATGTTATCACAATGGATAACCATAGGCTCATTAAAAGTTATTCCAATGTCTATCAACATTTGTTTCATCCAAAAAAATTGAGTGCAATTTATAGTAATAGCAACATATTATGATTTAGCAATAGATTGTGCTATACAATCTTGTTTCTTACTTAGCTAAGAAACCAACTTTTTCCCAAGGAAAAATGCACCACCACTTGTACTTTTTCTATCATCAATATTTCCTACCTAATCAGCATCAGTATAAGCATGAAGTTTAAAGCTATCATTCCTATCATACCATAAACCATAGTCTATGGTTCCTCTAAGATACCTCAATATCCTTTTAACAATAGCTAGATGAGTCTCTTTGGGTTCTGGCTGATATCTAGCCACAATTCCAACATCATTATCAATATTTGGTTTGGTGTGAGTCAGCTATTGTAGCCCTCCAACCATTGATCTATACAAAGTCTGAAAAACACATTTTGATTCATCATCAATTGTTAGCTTGTTTCTAGTCACCATAGGTGTTCCTATTGGTTTAAAATCTTCCATACTGAATTTCTTTAGCAATTCTTTGAGATACTTGGTCTAAGAAATGAAAATACTATTCTCATTCTAAGTTATTTGCAGTCCAAGAAAGAATTTCATTTCACCTATCATGGACATCCCAAATTCACTTTCCATTTCTTTAGCAAACTTCTTAAATAGATCATCATCACCTCCAAAGATAATGTCATCCACAAATACTTCTACTATTAGGATTCCATCTTCAGTAGTTCTCAAATACAAATTACTGTCTGCATTACCTTTTCTGAATCCAAGTCCAAGTAGATACTTGTCCAACCTTGCATACCAAGCCCTAGGAGCTTGCTTCAACCCATACAGGGCTTTCTTCAATTTGCACACCATGTCTTTGTCTTCGCATAGAGGAAATCCATTTGGTTGTTCTATGTATACTTCTTCTTCAAGATCTCCATTTAGAAATGCAGATTTAATATCCATCTGATACACTTTTTATTTTTTGTGTGTAGCATAAGATAGAAATAATCTTACTACCTCTATTCTAGCAATAGGAGCAAATGTTTCTTCAAAGTCTATTTTTTCTTGCTATGAGTATCCCTTACACACTAGTCTTGCTTTGTTCCTTACAACTGTTCCTTCTTCATCCATTTTGTTTCTAAAGACCCATTTTGTTCCTATAACATTTTTATTTTTAGGTCTTGGAACCAATTCCCAAGTATTATTTTTCTTTATCTGATCCAATTCTTCTTTCATGGCATTTATCCAAGATTCATCTTTAAAGGCTTCATCTATATTTTTTGGCTCAACATGAGAAATTAAACAAATTTCTTCTCTAACTTTAGATCTAGTTAGTACTCCCTTATTGGTATTGCCAATAATTTGATTTTCAAGATGGTTATTTTTTACATACCTTGGAGTTTTAGTAGTTTCAGTAGTCTTTCTTGTATCATCACAAGCCTCTTTTTCAATTTCTTCCTCAACAAGTTCTTCTTCAATAGCAGTAGAGGTTTCTTTCACTTCTGATATCTGTTTGCTGTCATACATTCTTTCTTGTATCTAAAATTTCTCATCTATTCTTACATTGTTACTTTCAACCATCTTCCTTAATCTTAGATTGAAACATTTTTATGCCTTGCTTTTAATAGAGTAACCAAGGAAGATACCTTCATCACTTCTAGCATCAAATTTCCCTATCTCATCATCCCTCTTGATATAACATTTTATACCAAAAATTTTGAAATATTTTACAGTAGGAGTGTGATCAAACCATAGTTCATAGGGAGTCTTACTTGTGCCATCTTTGATTTGAATTTAGTTTAATGTGTACATTGTTGTTCCAATAGCCTCTCTCCAACGTACATGAGATACATTTCCTTCAATCAGCATTGTCCTGGTAGCATCAAGTATAGTCCTGTTTCTTTGCTCTGCTATCCCATTTTTTTGTGGAGTTCTAGGAGTAGATGTTTGTCTTTTTATTCCATGCTCTTCATAGTATGAATTGAATAAATCTAATGTAAAATCTCCACCTCTGTTTGATCTTAAACACTTTATTTTTAGTCTCGATTCATTCTCTACCTTTGCTTTAAACAACTTGAATTTGTCAAATGCTTCTGATTTCTCTCTCAAATAAGTAACCCACATCATTCTAGAAAAGTCATCAACAAAGAGTATAAAATACCTTTCACCATAGTATGACTTTGTTCTTGTAGGCTGACATAGATCTGTACATACGAGATCCAACTTTCCTATTGATGTGAATGTTTTTTTTAATGACTGCTTTTAGTTTGCTTTCCCATAACACATTCTCTACATACAATGTTAGAAGGTTTCACAATCTTCGTTAGATCTCTTACTGCATTAGCCATACTTGCTTTCACAATGTTATCAAAGTTAACATGAGAAAATATTCTATTCCATAACCAACTATCATCTACCTTCACAACAAAACAAGAGGCTCCAAATGTGTTTAGTTCAAATACATTACCTCTAGATCTTGAACTAGTAGTAATCAGTTTTCCTTCCTTGCTTTTGATAAAGCACTTACCATTAACAAAACTTAATTGAAATTTTTTATCCATTAAGTGTCCAACACTCAACAAGTTATGTTTCAGTCCTTCAACAAGTATTACATTGTTCGTATTAGTCTTTCCAGCAAGAGTGATGGATCCTACTCCTATGATGGATTTTGGGAGATTTTCCCCAAACCTTACAACACCTCCATCATAATTTACTATTTTAACAAATTTATTCTTATCACCAGTCATGTGATGAGAACATCCACTGTTAATTATCCATTCAGTTTTCTTGTCAACATGAGATACTAAGGATTTTTCTTCATGAACTAGTTCATCTTTAATAGAAACAAATCCAATCTCTTCATTGTCTAAATCATCATCATCAAAGATTCCTTCACTAGCATAATAACATTCTTTATCTCTTCTAATCTTTTCATAATCAGATTTGTATTTAGAAACTCTTGTAGGACATCTAGATGCAAAATGACCTACTTTATTGCATGAAAAATATTTCAAAGGTAATTTTCCTTCAAATTTTCCCTTACCTCTTTTCTCTCTTCTAGCTATCAGTGCAAAAATTTCTTCCATCTTCTTTTCTTCTTCCATTATCTTCTCCCATTCCTCAGCATACTCGCCAAGCTCTTCTCTCAGGTCTTCTTTGCTTGTGCTTGGAAGTGTAGATAATTTCTTGTGCACAGATGCCCTAAATGTAGATTCAACTTTAGGAGCAACTTCTCCTAATTCGCAGCTTCAAAGGTGGTTAGCTTTGCAATCAACATCTCTCTGCTAAATTTTGTAGTCAGGGGTATAGTTTCTTGAATTGACATTGCCTTGAATTTGTAAGTAGGAGTTAGAGATCTAAGGATCTTTACAATGACTTCATCTTCATCATAATTACCTCCATAATTTTTGATTCCAATTACAGCTTCTATAACCCTTTGAACATAGGCTCTAATGCTTTCATCTTAATTCATTTGTAGCTTCTCCATCTTTGTCTTCTAGTTCTGAAATTTCACTTGTTTGGTATATTTGTCTCCTTCATAGAGTCCCTCTAGTCTATTCCAAATTTCATGTGCCAAATCTAGATCTTTAATTTTAGTAAACTCACCCTCAAATAGTGCGCTAATAAATGCTTCTCTTGTGGCCATGTTGCATGAAAATAGTTTCTTTTCATCATCGATGGCTTACCCTAAGTCATTCTCAGCCTTCAATGCTTCCTTCTTCTTCACAATCATCCAGTAGTCTATGCCCAAACATAGAATATGTGTTCGCATCTTGTTTTTCCAACTATCAAAGTTTTCAAGATCAAACGCAGGACTATCCTTCCTATAGAATGCCATTTTTCAAGATCACCTCAAGTTGTTAAGATTTCTCTATGAGGAACACAAGCTCTAATACCAATTGTTAGGATTAACAGTCCACAATACAACTGAGAGGGGGGGGGGGTGAATTAGTTGTATGACAAAATATTAAACTTTAAACTTTAAGCTTATCAATATCAGATCTAATGAACCCAATGAATGCCAACACAATATTTTGGTTACGTGGAAACCTTGTTAAAGGTAAAAACCCCAGTGGAAATTAGCACCCACTAATGATGTACTGAGAGTATAGTAATCCTCGTTAGAAGATATAGCCCTGTTAGGAGCTTATTGAAACATTATAGTACATAGTCCTTGTTAGAGGAAAAACCCTGTTAGGAGCCAAGAACAAAAAGGGCTCACTACCCAAAGAAGGTTAAGTCCACCTTCTGAACTCACTAGTTCGCAACAAGTGTATATGAAGAAATACATAATCTTTTGAGCTATTTTCCAGTAACTATCTTTGCTTGATCAGTTCCAATGAAGTCCACCAATAATCCTCTACTCTACATACAACAGACACAAGTTCACAACCTCCTTATATCACATATATCACATCCATGTCTCTTCCAAAGAAAAGACCTTTCATTTATACCTTATTACATTTTACCAAGAATAGGTAAGCTCATAAGGCTTTCCTAATTACAATCAATTACATAGGCCCTTGCTAAGAGACACACGATATCACAAACAAGTTTACAATGATTACATTACAACAATTAAGGACCGACATCCTTGAATTATGCTTGCCAAATAAAAAACATGCTTCATTCCCTAAGTTGGCTTCATAATAAGCCATCACTATAGCACACACCACAGATGATGTCACCAATCATTCCATACATTGTGATGACCAATGGATATCCATCAATACCTCTTCCATCATCCTTCAAGATTGCATACCTTGAATCCAATCCCTCTGAAATCTATACCAAAAACTTAGAGACCTCTGTCAATTCTCACTGTCACAGTCCAGTGACCCATCTTTACCAAAATAGTTGTATCTTCCTTAAAATATGCATCCATTAATGATGCAATCTTAGATATAATATCACAACATTCATCTGAACTCTCATCTGACTTTGTAGCATCTAAAACATCTGTACACCTTTCGTACACTGTGATTACTAGTCTGGTTCCTTCATAGAAGCATATGTTGACGTCAGTGACAAAACAAAAATGACAACAGTATGAGTGCCCATTAGTAACATAGTGATTAAACATATTAAATGTCTCAATCACCACCTATGCATTAGCAATATCCAATAAGCTCAAATTAACAAGCACTGGAATCCACATAAGGATAAGTGGATATATGCAGTAAGATCTTCAAGAATCCAATAAACAAACATTTATGGAATATTTCCTTCTTTAACATTGAATATGTTAAGAATCATATAATTAAAACTAGTCCAAGTTAAGAACACATGTTATGCCATGCTTGTCAGAGTGAGTTTATCTACATTGGCTAAAGGTACATAACATATATGATATGATGATGTTCTTGCCTAAAGATAATAGTTATGAATGAAGAATAGAAGATAGGAACTGATTTAACACTTCACCTACTCAAAACATAAATGAATGAAATAATCCAGATTAGGCCAAGAGAGGTTCACACATTCAATAAGAGAACACTTACACAAAATGAAGTCGAATCATGCCAGACAATGAAAATGAGAAGTTGACTATTGGCCCTTCTAGTTTGTTATTTGATAGTTGCTTGACAATGACACATTCAAAATGCACTAATGAGAAAAGACCTAGAACGAATGAAATTGATTAAATAATGAAGGTATGTTAGTTTGAGCTTCACTTGGTTTTGAGAATACTTTAATATTATCTACTTAACAAGGAAAACCACATGAAGGTGGAAGCTCATCTGACCTCACCCCCCCTCCCCCTATCATCAATCTAAATTCCCCATTAATATCTAATTATGCACTTCATTCATCCATTTATGAACTATAACATTCAATCAATACAATCACATAACATTCATTAATATGAAACACTAATCAAGAATTCATTAACACATAACAATATTCATTAACACGACATATAATTCAATATTAATACACAACATTATAGATAATTACTTAAAACAACATTCTTTCATTATCCAACAAAGTTAATCAAACAATTTTTATCAAAGAGCATTTTTAAGAAATCATTTATTTTTTGGGGTTTTCTTAGATTTGGGTGGTCCCACAATAGTGTGTCCCACTTTTTGGTCAACTTTGACACAGAGATCAACATTCTGAGAAAAAAATTCAATTTCTTAAGGTAAAGGCTGAGAGGAGCATCAATATCTTCCTCCTCTTGTGGTTGTGATCTCAAATTATGATGCTTCCTCATGTCTCGAGGAGCATGAGGTTGCTACTCTAAAGGGGGTCTACTGCAATAACAAGTAAATGGGTTAAATTCACATACTTTTTTTAATGTTACATGTATTTCATTAACCAATAGAATAAACATGCATTTTTCTTTACCTAACAATGCCACATCATCATGTACAATAACATTTTGATTTGCTGCCACCTCAACATGCTCTAAAATATTTAAAAAAAAGGTTAGATGACCAATTGAAATTAAAGATATTAAATTCTATTAATAATTACATAATTTATTTCCAATAGAAAATTAATACCTCCACTACTATGGTGCACATCATGGCCTTCGTCACACCCAAGTTCTGTGATAGGACTTGAAATGTCATGTGCATTGTTATCATGAAATAGTCAATTTATGTTCAAAATTAACTATTCAATTTGATTTACTTTTCATTTGACCAATTTTATACCAATGTCTCATCTGGTGCAGATGATTCTTTGTTATGGCTTTTAGATTCTTGGCATAGGCGTGCATCCATGACTTTATAGCCTTCCTTCAAGGCTATTCTTTTGTCTTCATCCATGGGCTCTACATTGAATTCTATGCCCCATATTTTTAATTTAATATCGTCACTTTTACATGTATGATTTGATGAAACAGAATTATTTTCTACCTTATATATAAAAATTTGATATGAAATTCCAATGCTGCTACTTACAAGTTGAGAGTGAAGTTTCATATAGCCACCAGAGCCAAGTTTGTGTTGGCCAACTTTTTTTAATCTCGCTTGTGTGGCTTTTCATGTGTCTTGTAGTCTATGAAATGTTTGAAACATGTTAGATTATATATTTACAAAGATCACTAATTAGTGCATGATTACATTCTAATTAATACTATCATGACATACCTTTTTTTAACGTCTTCTGGTTGAATTCCACTACCCTTTAGCCTTTTCTCTTTTGCATCTTCCATTATTTCATTCCACTCCATTTGTGGAATCATAGGAGGATGCTCATACTTTGGGTTATCCTTTAGAGCCCTTCTATATTGGTCCCTCACAGTCTTTATATGTTTGGATGTTTTTTTAAGGATCATGACACTATCAAAAGTTTTATTTCCAAAGAGGTCCTCTAAAGATTTAATGAGCTGATTTTTTAAGTCAACATCTTGTTCATTCCACCTTTTTTGAAAAAATAAAATTATTAGATATCATAACTTTAATATAGTACAATAAATGGAAGATAAGAAAAATATTCTACCAGTATTATGAAGCTACGCACCTTTTACGTATGGTGGGCCCAAATAGCTTCAATGTCATTTAAAAAATATGATCATAAAAAAGATCATTCCTACAAAAATATCATGGGATTATCAGTCCAAAATGAGTTATGTATAAGTAAACTACAATTACACTATAAATAATAAAAATTTTAAAGAACTTGGAAGCTTTGGTACTTTTAACAAAAACATATTGTTCTTGTTCAACAAAAATGTCCCCACAAACAAACTAGTACTAGTAACATGGGCTGATCTAGGAAATGGTTGATCTTCACTAGTACTGGTTTGATCTATTCTTGTACTAGGTGTAGGTGTATCTATTAGTGCACAAAATAGGTCCATGCAGCATATAAAATTCACACAAGAAAAATAATCAATGCATGATTAGCACATAAAAAAATATAGAAAAACAAGGTTTTACCAGTTGTAGTTAGTACAGAGGAAGATGTCTGCAAGCACCTTGTTTCTGATAATGCAGTCATCAATAGTAGAATGTTGATTGAAGGAGACGTCTACACTTCATCATGAGCTGAAAAATATATTGTTAGCAAAGACATTTGCAATGGATAAAGATTAAATGGGGTGCTAGAAGCATCCCAAACATAAGTTGAGTCAATAATGCATACAAAGGTTAAATGAATGGTTAAAGGTTTAAGGATTATTTACATGAAGGCTGTGCGGTGCTACAACCCTCACCATATTGACTACGATTCACAGGTGTCAAAAAATTCTATAAGAAGAACACATCATATTTTAGATCATGATCCATAAGATAGTATAAAATATAAACATCTATTGAACTTTAATTATTGCTTAAGATTAATTATTGCTTACATTAATACAATTGACTCTACGTATCAATTCTTCTTTGAGTTCCTCTGTCTCCTTAGTTTTGTTTGGTTCCATTACAAGGTTAAAAATTTCTTTACTATATTTATTTTTTATTTGAGTAGCCATGGATATAGGGTTAGAGCTAGATGCGATGTCATCTATAAATGCTACCTCAATTTCAGATCACAATTGATCTGCTATCATTTTTGCTTTTCCCTATCAATAAGTATCAAGTTGTGACATCAATATCAATAAAATTCTATCAAAATAACTCCAAAGCCATAAAGAAAAGAACATAATAATATGACATTTGTTTCTATATAATTTATAGAATTACACTAATTAAGGTTTACCTTTGATGAAGAAGTTGTACTGTGAGGAACATCCCCACCTGTATCTTGAGGTGGATCCATGTCACCTTGTGACAAAGATTAGTAATTCTATGCAATCAACAACAAAATGAAAGTAATAAACTTACCAAAAAAATTATTAATAAAACAGTAGATTGTACATTGGAGTCAATATTAATTAGAGGCAATTGGTTTAAATGTTATACTTACAAGTCCCATAATAGGGAATTTTTTTGTATCTAAATGATTCAAATTGTAATATATTAGAAGCTCTTCCCCTACCCTTATTAATTTTATTGCACATACAAATACATGATTTCCCTCATGTTCCTCAAATATACAATTCAACCGCTTATTAGTTGAGACAGGTCGAGAACTATTTATAAAACCTACAATATTCCTTGTTTCTTTTGGTGTTCCATCAATAAACATAGCTAGCCTTTTAGTTTGATCATTTACTTTGGATTGTATATAATTTGCTGACAATCCATACCTACGCATACTTTTTTTATATTGCACAATCCACATCCAATTATTGTAATTGTAACAAGGTCCTACATACACCATCAATTAAACAACTTGATTATAACTGACCTTTATGTCATCCATGGAAAATAAGCCCAAACCATGTAATGAAGATGGAGCTATGCAATATATCCTTTCATTAACAAAAAAATTAGTGTTAACTGGAGGTAGTTCCTTGGGTACCCATTCTTCCTGAAGATTTGTGTACCTTAAGGGAACCTTCCTATCACATTTGGTCTCATTATCATAAGAACATGACCCCCCTTAGCAAGGAAAAATTGCATTCATTTATTGAATTTTCTTCTAATCTTTTGAGCTCTAGTTGATCTCCCTATTTTAGACCTACTAGATGTCTCACCTTTGTCTTCTATTCCTGCATTTTCCTCACTTGAGGAAGACAAATCAAACAAATACCTATTTGGTAATACCTGCAATCCATCAAATGAGAGACATAGTAGGATCTATATATTTTGCTAACTAAAGAGAAGGAAACCAAATAATAAATTATACCTATCAATCCATGTCAAAGGTGTTAAATATCCTGCATATGTAAATCATTTATCTTAAGTTAGCCAAAAATTACATGATATGTAAGCTACAAATTACATAGAAGACAAAATTTACATGATGCAAAAGATACTCCATGACATTATAGTCCAACACATAATAACTTAATTATACAAACATACAAGTCAACAAAATTTCTATGAATAAATCAATACCTCATACATGACATTGATCATACCTTGACATACATTTCATTGATCATGTCATTGATCATCCTCTTCATCCATGTCATCATCATGAATATCATCATCATCACCACCACCACCACCACCACCACCATCATCACCATCACCATCACCATCATCATGACTATCATCATCGTCACCATCATCACCATCATCGTCAACATCACCAGAATCATCATCATTTTCTTTTTTCTTCTTCTTCTTCTTCATTGTGTAACATTCATATGTGGTCATCATTTACTTCTTCTTATGATTCTTTAGTATCTTCTTCTTCCATCACATTATACTTTACCAACCTTCCTCTTGGATCATGTCTAACAACAAATGACCAACCTGGTTTATGCAGAATGACAAAGTAAAACATTGGCTCACATTGGCTTGGAAGAACATAGGGCTCATCTCCAACTGGCTCAAATGATCTTGTATTAATTATTGTAAATCCACTATCATGTTTAATAACAATCCTATCAAGATCATTTTGATTCAGCCATAGCCTCTACCATTTGATGACAAATAGAACTAATTTGAATGAATTAAAATCACACTCAAGTATATCATCCAAAATTCCATAGTACCAATTTTTAGATTGTTGAGTATGTATGTCATTTCTAGTTGAAATATTAGTGACCTCAAAGACTGCACTTATCTTAGAATCACAAGTTTTGTTCATGTCATCTAACTTTTTTATGTAAAATTTACGGCTATGGTAGTACATAGCTTTGTGGTGTTTGATCTACAATTATTCAAACATGTCAAAATTTTTTTCATTGATCCGTGAGTTGATATTAAACTTATGGGTTATGGTTAGTAAACTTATACATACCTTTCTACCTCTTAAATCATATGCTAGATCAAGTATCATTAACATAACATTGGGATCTCCATTACGATGAGCTTCTTTAACCAATGATGCAACACCATCCCATGTTAATGACTGACCATTTTCTTGATATTGTTGAATCCATACCATCATCCAATCAAAATTGTTTGCAATATACAAATGTAGTGCATCCCACTCACGACCAACTATAAATAAAATAAATAGACCGCTTAGAAACAACTTATATTGAAGATCTATAAGAATTAATAAACTACAATAGCATTGTATAATTACCTCTCAATTTCCTCAATCTACCTTTCCCCATCAAGTACTTATTGGAGTTGATGAAAAATAACCCACAACTCCCAAGAACACCTACATGCAAATAACCATCACAGAAAGAGAGAGAAGCAAACAACTATGGAGACTTGAACGTATGAATCTACGAGAAAGGGGAAATCCTTGATGTGTAAAAACAAAAGTTGAAATCAATAATGAAAATGTCAGAAAAAGGTTACAAAGTGTTATGAGATCAATCCTTATAAAAGGAGATCAAAAAACCTAAAAAGTTAAAACCCTAGGTTGCGTAATAATAATTAATAAAGTAATTAATTATTATATGCCTAAATTTTAACTTAAGTAAAAAGAGGTAATAAGTGACTTAATAATTAAATCAATATAATTCAATTAATAAGAAAATAGTTTATTACTCTAACACCCCCCTTTAGGATAAACTTTGGGAGAAGCTAAAAACCTAGAAAGAACAACTGAAAGAAAATGGGTCCCGACAAAAAAGGCCCGATCAGGTACCCAAGTACAAAAGAGTCTCTATAAAGCAGAGAAATAGAGAAAACCACATGGGAAAAACTCTACTCCAAAAAGAGAGAAAGAATAGTTTGAAGGACCGAAGAAGCCTCCAAAACTAGGAATGTTCCAAAAAAGAGGAACAAAGATGAACATGTACAACATCACTGAAGCATGAAACTACAAACTTTGTCAAGAAGAAACGGATGATCTGAAGATTCTCCACATAAATATGACCAGGTAGAGAAGACTATAAGCTGCATGAGTGCCCTCAAATGGCACTACTCAAATCAAGAGGCAAACAAATGCAAACACCTGAACTTGAAGATACAGATGGCATAAACACCAAAATTCTAAAGAGATGATCAATCAAAGCTCGAAGAGTGCATCCAAAAATAGGAAAGAAAAGAGTGTCCATATGGTAAGTGATCCATCTCACCATAATGCATAGGTACCCAACCACTACAACTGCCTAATACATAGGATCAAATACTGAATAAATAGCTCACACTATCAAACCAAGGAAGTAGTAGAACCAACAATAGGAACCCCCCCATACTGCTAACAAGGGAGTAATGATAGATACATTGGAAACATCATCCAATATGAACTACATGATGAAGAAGAATCTAAGACATTGAATGTATAGAGAGAGTACAAACACATATAGAGATACTTGAGGCTAATGTCTTTGGAGGAATGCTCACATGACAAAAGAAGATGGAAAACAAAGGAAAACATCAAACCCCCCTCACACTTTATAATGGAGTGTGAGTACATAAAACATGAACATGTGCAAGATCCCATACATGCAATAGAATGACACTTTATCTTAGTGTGTGTGCATAAAGGAATGCTACAAAAATGAAGTATACACTGTTCAAATAAGAGTGAAGGCTTCTAAAACAAAAGAACAGCCTAAGACGAGCCATCCCTAAAAGGGAAGAGATTCCAGGACCTGAAAAAACCAAGATATCCACCAGACTACAAAAATGCAAGAATCTGAATAAAATGAACTTGGAGAAGAATATGGAAAAATAATTTAGAGAACTGAAAAGATCTCTAAACAAGGTTTTCAATGATATATCATTTTCCAAAAATGAAGTCTAGATGCGCAAGATAGAGCTCCCGTAGTGTAGAACTGAAGATTTGGATTTGAGAGAGAAAAAAACTATCAGAAAAATGAAACCAAAAAATATAACCTCCAGATCTGGAAAGATCTCAAAATAAACTTTCTGATGATATCTTGTTTGCCAAATTTTGACACTGTATGCTCAAGATATGAGCAAAAACCCAATAGTTGCATTAGAGGGCCCAAAGAAGGTGTTTGGATGGATATGAGGATGGGTGACATCAACAAAAGGAAAAAATCACACATGAAACCATCATCAAATAAAAGATTAGAAAGAGCTTTTCGACAATATCTCGTTTGTTGAAAACGGAGCTCGGATGCAAGAGAAACGGATCTCAAAATGTAGGAGGTCTGAAACGCCAAGATCACAAAGAACATCTTACTTTGACAAAAAAGAGCATCAAAATGGGATAATCACAAAACCATACTAGAAAAATTGGATCATGCTTGAAACTAGCTTTTTGACAATATATCACACCTCTGATTACGGTCCAAGATGCCTGAGTTATGGGCAAAAAACCATAAGTAGCTCCAAAAGGACCAAAAATATGTCCAGATGTGTTGACGTTAGTACTTCACATGCTTAAAATTGATGGCCAAATGACTGTCATAATATATAAAGCTCTTGGGGCTAAAAATCTGGGCCCCTGGTCGCCATATGACTAGGGGCTGAGAATGCATGTGATCAATGGGCTTAACTTTGATGGCCAAATGGCCGTCATAGCCCAATTAAAAAAAATTGTTTCAAAATCACACGTGTGCCTCAAGATCTGTGCTAGGTAGTTTAGAACTTTTCCTCAATTTGCATGTCAAATATTAAAATGGTTACCTCAATTTGTGTGCCATATTGATACAATTTTATCTTGATTTGTGTGTGAAGAATGTACAGATTCTACCTCAATTTGCATGTCAGGCCGTATGACCTAGTATGCAATTTTTGTTTCCTTAGAAGCCAACTTGTCTAAAATCAACAAGTTTTATATGAATTTTGGCTATCTTAGACCTTCTAGATGCAACCGTGAGGTTTTTTTAGCTAGAAGTTCTCCAAAAAATTGTGGCCCCTCAGGATCCGTGCCGGGGCCAATTGCAATTTTTTTTTTTGCACAGATTCCAACTTTGTCCAAATTGGATAAATTTTATATGGATCTTAGGGTTCTTGGATGCTGTGAACACAACCGTGTGGGCCCATTTGAAGCTAAGATGACTAGAAAAATAGGCCCCCCTAGATCTGACAGAAAACCCTTCCTGAAAACATAGATCTGATGAACATGGCTGAATCTCTTAGAAAGAGGACATGGAAAAATAGATCTAAAGCTCTGATACCATATTGGAGTTGATGAAAAACAACCCACATCTCCCAAGAACACCTGCAGGCAAAGAATTCTCACAGAAAGAGAGAGAAGCAAATAGTTATGGAGACCTGAACGTATGGATCCATGAGAGAGGAGAAATCTTTGATGTGCAAAAACAAAAGTTGCAATCAATAATGAAAATGTCAAAAAAAGGTTACAAAGTGTTATGAGATCAATCCTTATAAAAGGAGATCAAAAAACCTAAAAAGGTAAAACCCTAGGTTGCATAATAATAATTAATAAAGTAATTAATTATTATATGCCTAAAGTTTAGCTTAAGTAGAAAGAGGTAATAAGTGACTTAATAATTAAATCAAAATGATTCAATTAATAAGAAAATACTTTATTACTCTAACAGTACTCCCCTTCGAATTTGTTAATAGAGTTGGGATCCCAAATGCGATCTAGAAGGATATTTGCTGCAAACTTGGGAAGATATTCACTAATGTACACCATGGTTTGGTATACCATATATCCCTCCACCATAGAACCCTCAGGACATGCTCTTTGTCAAACCAAGCCCTTCATAAATTTCAAGTGACTCTCAACCATCCACATTGATCTATTTTGTATAGGTCCACACAATTCAATCTCCTCAACTTGATGTATGAGGTAGTGTTCTTGAGCATTGAAAAAGGTTGGAGGTAGACACTTTTGCATTTCACACATAAGTTGGGGAATTTTTCTCCTCCAATATTTTATATCTTTTTTATCAATTTCTTTAGATGATAACCACCTAAAAGAGATTCAACTCGCAAGAATATATAAACAATATTTTAGAAAAAAATATACAATAAATTATATAAAAAGTAAAGAAAGTCATAAATATAATATCTGTACAAGTCTAAGAAATAACACTTCTAACCTCATGTATTCTCCAAGATCATATATAACTTGTTTAACATTGTTGTCAAACTGGTGTAGGAGGGATAGAGGTAGGACGTACTACAATAATTAAAAAATGATGTTTTCAATATATTGTAAACTAATACAATAAAAAAATACATGCAATGTTACAAATATATTGTAAATAGAGAACATGACTTACCTTGACGAAGGTATGCCAATCATGTGTTTTCAACCCTAGCCCCAAATCACCTTTCTTTGATACAAGACTGCTTATATTTGCAGCAAATCTTGTTGGAAATTTTCTTTTTTTATGACTTCTTTTAATGCATCACTTTGCTGCTCAATTAATAACCAAGGAAGGGCACTCGTATTTATGTGGTCTCCATTTTTATTTGATTCAAAGAAAATTTTTAGTGCACGATTGAATTCATGAATGTCATTACAAATTTTGGCAATTTTTTCTTTGTCATGCCTTCCATCAAATATTTTCTATAGTGTCTCTGTTAAATTCTTTCCAATATGCATAGCATCAAACAAATGCATGATTGATAGATCCTTGTAGTACGTAAACCTACTAAATTGACTAGGATAAATTTTTATTCCTCTAGGAAGTTGGTCATTGATGCCTTGATGACCTTCACGAGCATCAATTACATCATTAGTAAATAAAAGACAATATCAAAATATAAATTTCAAACAAAAATCATCAGATGGAATGACATTACCTCGATGATTTATTCTATTGTATTCCAAATTCCATAAACGAAGTGTCATTCTTCATGGCCTTGATGTTGTCTCTTCTTTCCCATTAAAATGATGTTTGTCGATAATTTGATACTTATGATTATTGTGGAGAAAGTTCCTAAACTCATCAAACACTTTCCTAAACTTCTTGAATGATGAGATTTCAACTTCGGACCACAAACTAGACATGAGAATTTACCCTTTGTCTGAAGACATAAAAGATACCGTACAATTGGATCATGTATAATTATCATGTGCAACTTAAACATACAACAATAATGTGTAAGCACTTAACATACCAAAAATACGTGACCTTAACAATATATAACATACCACAAAAATGAGTTAGCCCAGGGGCATCATGTATTATCCATACAATCATTGCATGGAATTGAAATTGTCTTTGTCCTAATGATCTAGAGATGTCATACATAGTGACCCCATTCCATAACTTCAACAACTCATCAATAAGGGGCTCAATATACACGTTCATATCTTTAACTTGGTACTTACCTAGTTGAATGAACAAAAACATTACATAATTATTATAATTATCTTGATGCGGTGTTTATAAATTAATTTACATAACTATTAAATAAAAAAATACCTGGTACAATCATTGAAAATATTATGTGCTCCCTCTTTATGGACATCTAAGGAGAATGTTATTGTTAATAACAAAAACAGGCCATACTGATTAAACAGATATCATATCTCCAAATGGATTGACACTGTCCATTGCCAATGAAAGCTTGAGATTACGAGGTTCTTTAAAGTGTGACCATGTTGTTTCTATGTCTTTAAATGTAGAACCATCCATAGGCATTCACATAATGTCATCTTGACTTCTATTGCGTACATGGTAATCCATAAATTGTGCCAAGCTAGTACACCTGAATAATCGTTGAAGACATGGAATACTGAGAATGTACCGAAGAACCTTTTTTGTTATTTGATCTGACCGATGTCTACTAATATGACAATCAGGGCATTCTATTGCAAATTCATGTTGTTGATATAGAATGTGATCATTGGGACATGCATGTATTGTCTGATACTTCATTCTAATTTGATTCATAATGGTAGATATTTCTCAGTACGAATGAGGTAGAATGTTTGATGGTGATAACAAAAACTCACCTATCAACCTACAACAACAAATATGAATTGTTAATATAATGAATCGTAATGGTATGCTAACATTGAAGATGACAAAAATGGCATACCTTAGCATACGTGACATTGCTACATTGGATAAACCATTCATAACCTTCAAGTTCACCAAAAACACTATAGTAGAGAGAAGAATTGTTTGGGAGCCTTGGTATAGGGGCTCGTATGCCTTCTCAAGTATAGGTATATCAAGACCATCATCATCATCATTATCAGATGTGCTAGTACCATCATCATGATCATCTTGATCAGCTACACCAATACCATCTTCTTCAATCATGTCCTCTAGTAGATTATCATCTATGCCAATGCCATCATCTTCAATTTTGTTCTTTGCCATGGGATCATCTTCTTCCATGAGAGCATTATCCTTGACTTGGATATTCACACCTCCATGTTCCTCCAATTGGAAATCCACATTCAACAATTGACAAAAATCGTGCCCCCCTTCAATGTGACCATGTTGCCTACAATGAATCTAGGCTATTTTGATTATAATTATTCGATTCTTTAAGCCCTTACACATTTTGCAAGGACAATTACATTTATCAACTTTTCTTTGGAATTGAGACCACAATCTAGCAATTTTCTTGTTATTTTGTTCTTGGTTCATATTGCCAGGTGTGGAATTTTTTCACAGGGAATTATTTGGGCTATAAATATACAAAATGTAAACATACAAGCATTAGTAGTATCTTGTATATAATAAAAAAAAAAATATTATAAGATTATACAAGATTTACAAATACACACACAAATCATGCTCACTAGACTACAAAATATTCAAATCACTCAGGGACTCTTAAATAGAAAATGTAATTAACATAGGAGTTATTGTTGGATGAATGATAGACATCAAGTAGCATCTAGGAATTAATCTTATATTCAACAACTGCATCTAGTCATTAATCTTATATTTTTGTCTTATTCTAGCCTTATCTCATTTGATGTAGACAAGATTTTTCAATACTTTCAAAACTAAAATTGAACCTTAATGTGTCTTCTAGCGCCAATATTTATAAATTTCATGTAACATATGGCACAGTTGGAGATATGAACATCAACTCACAAAAAATAATTTTTAAATAAATTTCCCTTCAACAGGTAGGCACACAACTCCATTTTAGCTCCCAAAAAGATCTTTTCATTAAAATAATGAAAATTGGACATGCAAAGTCCTTAATTTATGTGCCCATGATTTGAAACTTTTTTCCCTGGTTCCAAAAAGCTACAACACTAATGCGCATTGTTGATAGAAAAGCAATTTTCTAAGCATAGGGTCTCAAGGTAGGGTCTTTCTATGTCATGCTAAGGGCAGGGTCTCAAGGTGGGGTCTTTCTAAAAAAATTCAGTGGGTATTGCTGATATTTTTAACGAATATTTTAAGGTGGATGGTCTTGTGGATTTTGTAGTGTGATTTATGTTTAAAAGTTTAAGTTGCTAATATAATTTAGAACAACAAAGAGGGGGGCAAAATCAATTGTTGTTAGGTCCTGATGTATAAAACAAACTTAAAATTTTTCTTTAAATCAGATCCAATAACCAAAACAAACTCGGTCATCACTAATTTAACAATAGAAACATATAACAATGTAGTCCACCACCCAACTGTAACTTAACTTGTAAAACACAGAAATGTTCAAACCAAAACATTCACACAAGTGTCAACACCAAGATTTATAGTGGAAACCCAATATGGGAAATAACACTTTGTAACATGCTACTATTGTTTTCACTCTTCTGAAGTGAGCTCGGTTAAAAGCCAACCTTGTTAAAGGTTACAATACACATTGTTAGGTGTGTCCCAGTTAAAGGATTTCAATCGCCTTGTTAAAAGTGAGCCTTGTCATAGGACTTACATACAATCCATTAGAATGCAACCTTGTTCAAAGGATTTAACATATGACTGTTAGGTCAACCTCTATTAAAAGGATTTTGACTATTACAATGGTTAGAAAGTAGCAACAATATTTATCTGAAAAATATACAACTCACTTTGAAAATATTAGATTTGATTCCATACACTAATGCTGGTTTACTGACATTGAAACTTTGCCATCTCCATCTTGGATCTACTCAGAACTTTTCTTCAAGCAACTACCACAATTCTCCTTCAGCCTTTTCTACTTATACAGTCAATAAAATTTTACTGATCTTCCTGCATTCTCTTTTTCATCCATGCATCCGTATATCCAATGCTTAGGTTCCCTTAATACTTTCCTTAATTAGGTTAACTCATCTTATGCCGCTCAATCTCATTCATAGATCTTAGGGTTAGGTCAGATTCATTGAATCTACCCGCTTCATGTTCTTCGGCTTCATTTCTAGAATAATCTCAAATCTCTTAAAGATTTAGAATAAAACATTTTACAATGCATTTACTGCTTTCAAACAATCAATAAATAAAGTCAACAAATTTTACATAATCCAAGAATTCAACAATGTCAGCTCCAAAACTAAATTTTCTTCAAATATAAAAAAGTTGATGCTCGGTCAATACTGTGATCAACTACTCGGTCTTCATGTAGAAAGCTCGGTCATTACTAAAAATGTTTCCTCGGCTTATACTGTCTTCCTCGGCAATTAACCATTGTTCGGTCAACACTAGAATTTTGCTCGACATACACTAACTCAGTCAACACTAACATTACTCGACTTAAACATGATTTATTCATATTTGCTTGGTCAAGCCTACCAGTTTAGTCTTCAATCTTACTAGTATAAACAATACATTATCTCATCATTGTACAACATAGTCAAGTACAGTTTGTAGTATCAAGATAACTCAACCTTTCCCTAGGTGCTATTGTTACCAACCTTGTCTATCCCCTTAGCAACACTCAAATAGATATAGTACTTTCCTAAGTAGCAATAGTCTTACCAATTAAGGTTTGACATCAATGACAATACAACAATTGTTTTAATTGTAGTTTCAAACAATTCCCCTCTTTGGCATTGATGGAAACACCATATGATATCACCTGAATAACACATGGACTACCAACCAATCCAAAAACTTATCTATTCATTAGAGAATTATTTATAATATCCTTAGCTTCATTCTGATTCAGAATCCTATAAGCCTCACTTCTGTGACCGTCAAAAGTATTCAGATATCCCTCTATCTTGATTCTTCATTTCAGTTCATCACCCTTACTTTTCAGTGTCATGTGTGATCATATCAATTCATCTCGCTCTTTGACAAAAATGCCAAAGCAACAACTAAAACATACATCCATTAGATGTAGATAATATATGTGCACCTCAGTGTTTCTCCCTCTGTCATCTTGCTTATGACTGATTCCTTGTCTTTGCCCTTTTCACAACTCTAGGCCAGCCTTAAAGTGTGACAATCTTCTGCATCAATTTGTCAAATATTTTGCTGTAGCATATTTGATGCAGTTCTCCTAGCTTGAGTAGGTAGCCTCAGTTAGGGGAAGGACCCCTAATTGACTTCTCAAATACTCATGAGCTTCTTTGGGTAAAGCTTTAGTGAATATGTCTGCTAATTTTTCTTTTGTATTCACATATTCCATTCGGACTTCTTTATCTTGTACTAATTCTCTCAAGTAGTGATACTTGATTTCTATGTGCTTGGTCTTAGTGTGCATCATTGGATTCTTTGAAATATTGATAGCACTTGTGTTGTCACAGAAAATAACAATAGGTTCAGTGATTTCTTCTTTCATGCCTATCAACAATTGTTTTATCCATACCAAATTTGAACAGTTTACTATAGCAGCAACATACTCGGCTTTGACAGTAGATTGGGAAATGCAATTTTTGTTTCTTGCTCATCCAAGAGACTAATCTCTATCCAAGAAAGAAAGTTCAACCACTAGTACTCTTTCTATCATCTACATTTCCTACCCAATCAACATCTGTATAAACTCTGAGTTCAAATTTGTCATCCTTCTTATAATATAGACCACAGTCAATAGTTCCTTTCAAGTATCTCATAATTCTTTTCACAGCCATCATGTGTGTTTCCTTAGGATTGGCAGAGAATCTTGCCACAATCCCAACAAATAGTGCAATATCTGGTCTACTATGTACAACATACTACAATTTTCCAATCATAGATCTGTACAAAGTCTGATTCACTTCTATAGCATCATCATTCTTATATAACTTTTGTCTAGTAACCATAGGAGTACTCAATAGTTTAACATCTTCCATCCCAAAAGTTTTTAGTATTTCATTAACATACTTAGACTGTGTAATGAAAATTCCTTTCTTCCTCTAATATACTTGTAAATCAACAAAGAATTTGATCTCACCAAACATGCTCATTTCAATTTCAGTTTGCATTTCATTTGAAAATATTTTAAACAATGCATCTTGTCTACCAAAAATAATGTCATCCACAAAATTTTTTGCCAATAGGATACCTTTACCTTCTTCATCTTTCATGTACAGATTGGTTGTGTCATTTGTTCTTGAAAATCCAATCTGTATCAAGTAGTTGTGCAACCTCTCATACCATGCTCTGAGAGCTTGTTTCAATCCATATAGTGCTTTGCTTAGTTTGCACACCATGTGTCTTCTATTTGGATCAATAAAACCTTCTAGCTTTTCTATGTAAACTTCTTCTAGTATACCATCAAAAACTGTAGACTTGACATCCATTTGATATACCTTGAAATCTTTATAAGCAACATATGCAAGAAAAGTTCTTACTCCTTCCAATCTAGCTACAGTGGCAAATGTCTCCCCATAATCTATTCCTTCTTCTTGTGCGGAGCCTTTGCATACATGCCTAGCTTTGTTCCTAGTTATTTCACCATTTTCATTCATCTTGTTTGGAAACACCCACTTTGTTCCTATAATTTTTTTGTTTTGAGGTCTTGGCACCAGAGTCCAAGTATCATTCTTCTCAATCTGGTCAATCTCTTCATTCATTACTTGTATCCAGTCTCGATTCTCTAATGCCTCTCTAGTTGACTTGGGTTCAAATTCACATAGTAGGCATGTTGGATCCTTATTCTGACTTCTGGTCTAAATTCTAGTGTTTTGTCTCCAATTATCTGTTTAGGCTTGTGATGTCTTCTTACATATTTTGCCAAAATAGGTTTAGCTCTTCTCTCTTATATTTCATCAGGTTCCCCAACAAGATTGTCAAATTCAGCTTCTTAATGCTCGGCAACCTCTTCCTGATACTCAACAACATTTTCTTGTAGCTTAGCATGTTCTTGTTCTCTTTTGACACTATTTTCTTGATGCTCAGCAGTATCTATCTATTTCTTGACATTGCTTACCTGAGACTTGGCATCAAGTGCAAGTCTATTACTTGCCTCTTCTTCTTCCTCAATACACAAAAGATCTATAATCTTCTGGTTCTCTTTTGCTGTCAGCTTCATTTCTTTCTTTCTTGATCTATACCCTGTTAAGAGTGTAGACAGTAGTTGTTATAGCTTCTTTCCAATATTTCTATGCCACATTCTCTTCAATCAACAATGTCCTTGCATAATCCAAGATAGATCTGTTTCTTCTTTTTGCTATACCATTCTATGGAGGTGTTCTAGGTGCATACATCTATCTTTTAATTCCTCTATCATTGCAAAATAGATTGAATTCATTTGATGTAAATTCTTCACCTCAGTCAAATCTAAGACATTTTAGGTTCCTACCTATCTCCTTCTCAACCTTAGCCAAATACCACTTAAAGGATTGAAAAGCTTCAAATTTTTCTTTTAGAAACATTACATGCATCATCCTAGTGTGATCATCAACAAAAAGGATAAAGTATCTAGCAGCACAATAACTTTGTACACCCATAGGTCCACAAAGGTTAGTATGAACCAAATCTAAAATATTTTCAGAAGTAAAGGATTTTCTCTTAAAACTTGACTTTGTCATTTTTCCTAACTAGCATTCCTTACACATCACATTCTTAGGTTTCTTCAATCTAGGTAGACCTCTTACCTTTTTCTTCTTACTTATCTCTACCAGATTCTCAAAGTTAACATGAGATAGCCTTTTATGCCATAACCAAATATCATCAAGTTGTGTAATTAAACATGTTTCTTTAGATAGGTCAAGATAGAACAAATTACCTCTAGTTTGATCTCCACTTCCGATTAGTTCTCTAGTAGCATCAAATATTTTAGCTTGCTTGTGATGAAATTCCATTCGGTGACCAATTTTGTTGAGCTGAGCAACACTTAATAAATTATAATTAAGACCTTCAACCTAATATGCATTTTCACAAGATATCTTATCAGTCAGTTTAATCAAACTGTTTCCTCTAATAGGACATGGTGCATCATTACCAAATTTTACACTTTTACCTCTGTAATGATGTAAGGTTTCAAACTTTTTTTTGTCACTAGTCATGTGATGTGAAAAACCACTATCAATAATCCATTTATCATTCTTGTTCACATAGGATATCAATGCAGTTTTCTCATCCTCGTCAAATTCATCTTTCATTGCAACATAGACTACCTCAATTTCAAAATCATCACTATCAATGTCAGTCTCTTCTTTAGCAATGTAACAAGATTTCTAAGCTTTTCCTTTGTAGTGCTTGTTCCTTTAGTAGCTTCTATCATCTCTTCTATCTTTGTGTTTTATTTCTCTTTCATCATCTTTATCCTTCATGTCAGGACATCTAGTGGCTATATGACCAACTTTATTACATGCAAAACATATAATAGGGAGTTTACCTTTATACTTTCCTTTTCCTCTTCTCAGTCTTCTAGCCATAAGAGCTTTTAGATCTTCTAGTTCTTCATCAGAAGTGTCATTGTCACTTTCACTTTCAATTTCACTGTGTGTGTGTGAAAATTGTACCTGATTTGTAGACACAACACTCAGTAAAACATTAGAGGTTAGCTATAATCAAAATCGTGCAAAATTGAAAGCTATCTAACCAAGCGATTTACTGCCTTCTAGTAGGTGCAAGATTAATGTTCTCAGATTATTATCGAGATCAGTGACCTAGACGACACCTAAATGAAAGATTTGAATGCAATTTGATCTATATTTTTGATATTTTCTATGCAATAAAGAATGAATGAAAAACTGATATGAAATTAATCTATATGAAAACTGATATGCTATGCTAATCTAACAATGATATGAAATATGAATGCAAAAATAAGATTGATCTCACAAAGATGTCGATTCACAAGAGCTTTGATTCTTCAATTCCAATTCTCCAGCATGATTGTGCAAAAACATGAGATGATTTGTTAAGAGCTGAAGCTTTTAATTTATAGAAATCCAAGGCTTTGGAGGTGCATGGATAAAAGCCATAAATCACTCAAATAAACTCAGCTTGATTTTTGAGTTATCTGATCATGAAAGATAGTTAATTCCCCAAATCATGCAAAAATAGCTTTTTAACTCAAATTAGAGTTTAGATCAGCTTTTTGAACTCCCAAAAGGATGTTGAGTTCCAAAAAGTCAATAACTTGCATTGATTTTCTGATTTGGAGTTTAACTGTTTCTTTTGAATATGCATAATAATTAAGAATTAAATAAATAAATAAAGTGATTTATCCTCAACTCAACTGATTTTTGTAAATAAATAATTAATTTATGGGTTAATTAACTATTTATTCAAACTTTTATTAAAAATTATATTATTAAATAATGACAACATGCTTTAATTAATTAAATAAGAATTTAATCAATTAAAGATAGGAATTTTGATTTATTGTCATTATTAAATAATACAATTAATAATAGATAGAATTAAATTTAATTACACAATTAAGTGGCAAATATTAAATCTAATTAATTAAATATGAAAATATTCAATTAATCAAACTTAGGATAAAAGTGATTTATCGCCAAATAATTATTAAATTAAAGATAATTAAGATAATTAAGAATATTGCTAGGAATATTCCCTGATGCAGAATTTAAGATAATCAATTATAATTCGATGATGTTTAGATGTGCCTTAGGTTAGGACTTTGATGTCGATTTCGTTCGATTTGTCGATGTAGGAGGTTAATGAACTTATAGCCCATTTTTGGGGTATTACATTTTGCCCCTCTTTGAATTACTGTGCGAAGCGTAGTGGTTCAAAGATAGTCTGTGTTTGATAGAGATATGAAACTGATTCAAAAGATAAACCGATCTCAAGATAGAAACCGATTGAAAGATATTGAGATAGGAGTTGATTGATATTGAATTGATATGGAGATAATAGGTCTTGAATGACCAAAGATAATGTTCACTGTAGCAGCGATGAACCTATGATTGTGAAAAAGTGTCAAAATACCTGATTCTGAACCTTAGGATTGATAAGAAGTGAGTGACCCATTCTAGACTCGATTGTCTTAGCAGAACTAGCAGGTATCACATCCGAACCCTTCAGTTACCGAAGAACCAAGGAAAGAACACTATGATTAGATGGTTGCAAAAACTGATACAATTTACAAGATTAGGAGAATACCAGATTGATATGGATCGATGAATCTGATATGCCCCAAGTGATGATAGATTTGCCCCGAGCGATGAGGACTTTTGATGAATCAGCGACTAGACGTGATTGTTTGTCTTGATCAGTGATGAAAGATATGATTTCCATAAAGATATGATTTCAAATTTGATTACAGACTTTGAATGATATGCAATACCATGCCCCCTTTGGGATTAAAATTAAAATCTGACGAGAAAAGTCAATGTTGAGAGTTCAGAAGCATGTTAATTGATTTGAGAAGTGGTTAAAACACGTCTGGGAATGCATTCTGCATCATTTGGAGGTCCAAAAAGACCAAGTTTGACTAGGTTTGACCATGAGTTGACCATGGTTGACCAAGTTGAAATTTTGATAGTTTGATGTTAGATAATCAGTTAAGTTGAATACTAGATTTCTGTGATGATCAAAGGTCGAATATGCAAGCAGTTAATAATATGAATGATCTCAGATTTTGATTTTGATCTCGAAAAAGAATTCTACTTGCTGCTTCGTTGGAGGAACCTTTGTGTGAGATTCAGCTCTTGTTAGATTTGAAGAATTGATATGAAGAATCATTTAAGCATTGAAGTTCGTTTAATCATTGTGAGATCATGCAAACATGCAAAATGAAATGAGACATGCAAAATGAAATGCAACCTAAGACCGAGGACCTAGTCACTGATCATATGTCGATTTGTTATTATCATTGAACTTTTAGGTAACCGGATAAATCAATACAATGCCCACTAGCCATGAAACCATAGACATATGAATATCAATTTGTATGTGCAAGAATCAATAAAACCCCCATTGGTCAAACAACCATGGACATATGAATATTGATTTTATTTTCAGAATGTCGGATTAGATATAAGCACCAAGGCACAAACACTAGGATGACCTGAATATCATGTCCATTTTGATATAGCAATTTGTACAAGCATCAAAACATAAACGTTGTGATGACCTGAGTACGCCTTGCATTACAAACACATCAAACAGTCAAGAGATCATTCTAAATCCAATGTGAATTACCCGTAGTGACCCTTTATCGTTCACATCCTTAGGCAAGATTGCGTTCCACAGTAGGAGAAAGAACTTACTCAAAAAGATAATAGTTAGATCAAACTTCCTTGAATTGTCTGGGTATCAATGGTCGAGGTACGCATGGCCATCCAATTCGAGATAGAGGCTCTTACAGTCGGACACCATTTCAATCTAGAAGTTCCAAAGATGTTAGATTTTCACATACAAGCAGAAGACAAAGAAAAGATTATGCCCCCAGTCATCACTCTCTAAATCCTATAAAGGACATCATCGAAGAGCTCGAAGGGACACAATATGCAAAAATCTCAATGTGAATCAGTAAGCCTACAAGGAGATAAAAGCATGAAAAGCACAAATTGTTGTCAGTTGAGTTTTGATGTTTGATTGTTGTAGATGCAAAATCCTTTCTAGAGACGAGACAGACAGACAAACTCAATAGGAAGCTTCAAAGGACTCTGACTGGATAGGAAATGTCTAAGATACATGGGAGACCATAGGATATGACATTGATTGCCCCCAAATTTGAACATTGATAGGATACAGACGCTTGAGCTGATTGGTGTACAGACTAACTTATTGAAACCAGGATATGCAGAAATAAACCGGGAGATATGTACAAACTAAAGCAAGACTGAAAGCTGGGAAAGACCAAGATTGTGCTGATAGATGGAGCATTTTGGAACAAGTTGTGCCTGTTTGCCAGGTTTTCACCATCTTGGTAGAGATTCTATTTTTACTACCAAGGCGCCTGTTTCCAGGTTTTCACCAAGGCACTTTTTCTTCTTTTTCATTTTTTTTTTGTATTTTTTCATTTTTTCAATTTTTTTGAATTTTTGATATTTTTTCATTTTTTTGTGAATCATCAAGGTGCCTATTGCTAGGTTTTCACCAAGATGTTCATTTTTTCAGGACTTTTTCCAATTTTTAAGATTTTTTCAGGACATTTACCAAGCACTGAATGCCTTAGGTGTAGAATTTCTTCAGATGGATAATGTTGATTGGTTCTCAGAGCTGTTCTCCTTCAGTCGTTGAGAGTTGATAGGCACCAGAGCCAAAAGTAGCAATGATAACAAAGGGACCCAACCAATTGGGTTTGAACTTCCCCTTGCGTTCTCGATGTGATTGATTTTTAGGATTTTCTCTCAACACTAGATCACCAATCTAAAATTCTCTATGTCTGACTTTCTTGTTGTAGCCTCTAGACATTCTTTTCTAATATACTCTGAGATGATCATACGCTGCTTGCCTGTGTTCATCTAGTAATTCAAGTTCTTGTAACCTAGACACTCTGTAGTCTTCATCAGTGACAAGTCCATGCATTCTGATCCTGAGTGATGGGATTTCAACCTCAATAGGTAGTACCACCTCAGACCCATAAACTAAAACAAAAGGTGTAGCCCCAATAGTAGTTCTAATACTTGATTTGATACTTGTTCTAATATTTGTTCTGATACTTGTTCTGACACTAGTTCTAATACTTAGTTCTAATAATTGTTCTGATACTTATTCTGATACTAGTTCTGATACTAGTTCTGATACTGATTCTGATAATTGTTCTGATACTTGGTATACTTGATAGCATCTTTTTCCATTTGCAAACTCCCAAGCAAGATCATATCATCCAGTCCCAATGTCTAGCAAGGTGGAGAACAAGAGGGATTAGCAAGCTGGTGGAAGAGATGGAAGACGAGAATGAAGGAGAATGAAGGGAAGAAATCCTCAAGGGAAAACTCCTCAAGAATACTCAAGCTAGGGAAAAATTGGTCATGTAAAGCACATTTGGACAAGCAATGAAAGGCTAGCATAGGATAAGCACAAAATCATAATGCAAGAGCAGGAAAAGATGCAATCCAAAGGAGTAGACATGTCAAGAGGCTTCATAGCACCATGTTTTACTCTTTCTTTCTTTTTTTATTAGATCAAGACCAAAGGGGAAAAGGATAGCGATAGGCGAAAATGAATGGAGGAAGATAGATATGAAGGCTAAACATGGAAGGAATGAAAGCAAGATCACCGTAAGATAGCTCACAAAATAGTCAAATGTTCGTGTATAGATCAACATTGTCAAGATCAAAGAGAGAAGATGGAATGGATGAAATATGTAGAAGAACTACGCATGATGCCTGATTACTAGGTTTTCATCATGGTACTTATCCAAGGTGCCACAAGGAAGTGGTTTTCACCATAGGATGAATTTATTTCTTTACTTTTGCTACCAAGGCGCCTGTTTCCAGGTTTTCACCAGGGCACATTTTCAATTTTTTTTATTTTACATTTCTTTTTTGGAAGAAGGCAAGCTTTTTAGATAATGCTCTTTGAAAGGATAAACCATGATATGCCAAGGATTCAAAATGATATGCTCAAAGATGCTGATAGGGAAAGGAACATGGAAGAGAAAAATGGAGGATAGGGTTTTATGTAAAGTGAGTGAGGTTGGAAGATAGGAGAAATAGGCAAGTGAGGAAAAAGGATAGGAGGTAGAAGGATAATGAATGGAAGGATTGTGAAAGGGTAGATGGAAAGGAAGGCAAGATCAACATAAACACACACCTTGAAGGGTGGTGAGAGGGTGGAGGAAACATGAATGAAGGAATACGTGAAGGAATATGGTGAATGGATAGCAGAGGTTGAGCTTTGGGCGCATGAAATGGAAGAATATTTTTGGAAAGAGATGTAGTGGAAGCCTTTGGAAGCTTGAATGTCAATTTCACTTTTTTTTCAACATGAGACTCTCTTATGAGAGACTTTGAAATCCATATAGCCTTAGGATTTTTATTTCCCTTTGATGACTTAGAGAGAATATCTTGAATGATGGATTTTGGAACCCATACTTGTCTTGTAGTTTTTTTCTTAGATATCTCTTTTGACTTTATGCTTCCATGTCTATGAGAGGAGACATGGTGATATTCTTTTTTTGATGGATTCTTGTATTGCTTTTTTTTCTTGTATTGAACAATCAAGTTACTTCCAAAGGACTTGGGACTTGTGGAAGAAAGAGGATATGACTGGTTTAGATGGGTGGGTGGATGAAAAGGATTCAAGGGTATGTATCTATGTTGATCTTGAGGAAAGATGGGAGATGGAGGTATGTAAGGACCTAAGATGGATGGCAAATTAGGAGAGCTAGGAGGGGAAAGTGAAGGGACATAAGGACCCAAGATGGAAGGAAGGTATGAAGCCCTTAGTAGTGGTGGAAGAGGTCCAAGGATGGAAGTGGAAGATGCAAAAGGATAATCAATAAGTTCATCATTATCTATATGACAACCAAGGATATCAACATCTTTAGAGTGAGCATTAGAATTTTCAATAAAATCATGGACATCTTGAATAAGAGCATTTTCTTTGATAGGATCATTCAAAGCTTGTGAAGACTTAGGAAGAGTAGAAAGTGGAAGTGAACATGGAGTGGTAGAACAAGAAGATGAAAGACTTTGATCTTGACAAGGATCTTCGGATAGCATAAGTGCATAATTTTTCTCTTGTTTTTCAATAGGCTTAACATTGGAAGGAACACCATTTTTACCAACCTTAATGGAAGTATCATCTTTGGAAAGCGCAAGTGTAGTAAGGTCATTTTGATTGTCAATAAGCTCATTAGTGTAAGTAGTAGCCTGATCTTGCTTAGGAGAAGACTTAAGACATGGTGGAATGCATGAAAAAGGGGGTACATGATCAAAAGAACCTTGAGGTGGATAAGAGACATCGTGAAAAGGAGTGGATGACATGGAAGGTTCTTGATCTTGATCTTTCTTTATGTTCTTTTCTTCATCATTTTTAGAGTCCTCTTGACATGGAGCCACTTCTAAGGACAAGGAAGCATGTTGGGATTGTATGGATGATTTTGGAAGAGATGGTGAAGGACTAGCTGAAGTAGGCATTATAGCATATGAAGGCTTAGGCTCTTTAGGTTTATCATTATTGAAAGTATTTGCAGCCAAGTGAAGGTTAGCTTGAGTTTCTTTAAGGGGTATCCCTGGAGGATAACTATAGGGAACCACATGAAAAGTGTCAAGGCTTGTGTCGAATGAAGGTTCTGTGAAAAATTTGAAAGACTCAGAAGCTTTAGGAAATGTACGAGTATTGGAGGAAGTAGGGGATGGAAGGGAACCATCACAAGACAAAGGTCCAACATTAACATGATCTTGCTTGAGAGTGTAATCTTTATTTTCAGCCTGAGAGTTCTTAGAGGAGAGATCCTTATAGTATGCATGTTTATAATCAGCGTGGTAAACTTTCTCTTCCTCAAGTGAAATAGATGGATCATCTAGGTATTGTGCATAGAAATCATCAAAGTCTCTTTCATAATCAGAATCATATGGATCACCCTCACGATCTATCCAATGTGACGGCCCATTTGTAGTAAGAAGGAATGGACGATGAGGAGGACTCTTAGGAACAGAGGTGTCATAGGTATCATTACATTGTCTGTCGTCATAGTCATCATAGTCTCCAAAGCTAGATGTGTCACTCTCTGTGGAAGAGGTATCATATTGCTCAAATTTTTTTCAGGGGCATGGTGACATGTACAAGTCTTTATCAAATGGAAAAGAGTATAGAGATTCCATGGAGAACTTTTTAGATTCCTTCTCTTTCTTAAGATTGTTAAGTTCAACTTGCATAGCATGCAGCTGTTTCCTCATAGCGGCGATCAAAATTTCTTCCTCATGTGTACTGATTCTTTGAGACATGTGTATGGATTCTCAATAGCTACTGCTCTGTTCTTGACACAATGATATTTTTGACAGATTCTAGAACTAGGCTGGAAACATTAGATATCTTGCAATTTGACAATTTCTGACAACTTTCTCAAATTTTTCCAAATGACACTCTGTAGACTCGTACGACAGTTGGGTATAAATGAAACGACAGTTGCGAAACTCGTACAATAGTTGCTAACAGGTTTTTGACTTCCTTGGATTTGCTAGTTTGAAAACTCGTACGACTTTGGGTTCTCAATCATACGACATATGGGCGATACTGAAATGAAATTTGACAAAAAGTCGTACGACTTTTGACTTCTTGAAATGACTTTCGACTCCAGAAAGAACTTTACGTCAATTTTTGCAAAATTTAAGGTCTTCAGTTTTGGATTGTTTGCAAATTGTACTATCCAGATTTTGAAGGTTATACCAGATTTGATCATTTTTAATAGCCAAGTAGATAAACAAACACACAGAATAGCAAGCAAGTGATTCCAAGCACGTCTGAAAACAATGAACAAGGGCAAAAGCAACCTTGTGCATGAACAATCAAGTGACCAAATTGTGCTAATCCCTGAGAGTACTAATTGTGTATGTTCTGAAAAGTTTTGCAATAACACACATATACCTGAAAGTGAAAAATTGGCCTCTCTAGGGTTCTTAGTAATGGTTTGACTCTGCAACTTTTATGATTCAAAGGGGTGAACTCCAATCCCGGCACACCAGGGTTTTGACACAGTCTGAGAACTTAATCTTCAAGAGCTGCTAGGGAGATCTAACAACCCAACAATGAACCATACCCGTGGAGATTTCTTCCACAAGGACATTTATATAGCGGCTGTCACTACCATAGCGAAAATGGCTATTATCGCTTGAGGTTCCGTCAACGTAGTTTGCCCTGTGAAGGGATTGTCCGCTATGGTTAACCCTCTCTAAAGGTGACTCACAAATTTATACCACAAGGGGACTTGGCTCTAGATCTAAGGTTTTGACACCTCTTCACTTTTAACCCAAACAAAGCAAGCAGATTAATTCGACACACTAAGATGAAGTTTTATTTCACCAAGGTCTGTGATATCAACTCCACGTGATCTATCAACCTCTCCGGGGAGAGAATGTATCAATCAATAAGAGAAGATGCACTAACCAATTTTGGTTCACCAAAGCTCGTGATATCAACCCCACGTGATCTATCAACCTCTCCGGAGAGAGAATGTGTCGATCAATAAGAGAAGACGCACTAACCAAGTTGAATGTGAAACGCACTAAGTATCCTCGCTACCTACAAGGATTCTATCATCAAGAAAGATTTCGCTAGGAATCCAATCTCTCAAGAATCACGAATAGTGTTCATAGGGCCTAATTACTATGTGAGCACAGATATATGTTTCGAAAGTAAATCTACCAAAAGCATTCAAAAAGTAGAAAGAGGAACACTTAACGCTTAAAGCAAATATGAGATGAGTCCACAAGGTGGAACACTTAACACCTCACACAAGCTAAAAATGAGTCCACAACTTAGAAAACAAGTGAGTTCCTAAAAGCACAAAAGGGTTGCCAAGTAGAACATTTAACGCTTCTGTCCTATTGACCCCTCCCCTTTATGGCGCTGAGATTGCAACCATGGGGCGGAAATGAGGGGTCGGCGGATTAGCGAGTCCAATAACCCAAGATAGCAATCAAGATCAATCACAAGTATCCTAAGACTACTTAATGAATCCTTAAGGGATCACAACCTAGTATCAAATTATGCAAGTGTGTAGAAATAGATCAAAAGTATGAAAAGATGCACACAAGCTTGACACATGAGAGATTTATTTTAAGTCCAAATCAAAATATTTTTAGAACAAGGAGAATACTTGGTGATCCTCGCAACGCGCTTAGTATATTTTACCTGATTTTTAGCAATTCTTGCGCTTTTCCCAATCAAAACTAGTAGAAAATCAATCAGAAATAGTAAATTCTAATTGTTAGGGTTAGCTATCAGTCAAAATCTGAAAATCAAATCTGACACACTATCTGCAAAAATGAAACGACAATTGAAATCTGGTACCAAAACTCGTACGACAATGGGTATTCTCCCAGACGACAGTCCAGAAACTCGTACGACACTGGGTATGCTACCATACGACAGATTATCTTTCAAATGGTAGTGGGTATGAAATGAAACGAGTCACGATCTGATAGAATATCGTACGACAGTGGGTAGAGTATCATACGACAGTGGGTATGCTCCCATACGACATTTATCAGAAACTCGTACGACAGATGTACGGAAAAAATTAAAAATCATAGTTTTGCATAGATCCCGAGGATAAAAAGATAGAAATTGAAAGAATTGAATTGGAAACCCGTTTCAGGGCCCCACGGTGGGCGCCAGAAATGTGTGTATGAAAATTGTACCTGATCTGTAGACACAACACTCAGTAAAACATTAGAGGTTAGCTATAATCAAAATCATGCAAAATTGAAAGCTATCTAACCAAGCGATTTACTGCCTTCTAGTAGGTGCGAGATTAATGTTCTCAGATTATTATCGAGATCAGTGACCTAGACAACACCTAAATGAAGGATTTGAATGCAATTTGATCTATATTTTTGATATTTTCTATGCAATAAAGAATGAATGAAAAACTGATATGAAATTAATCTATATGAAAACTGATATGCTATGCTAATCTAACAATGATATGAAATATGAATGCAAAAATAAGATTGATCTCACAAAGATGTCGATTCGCAAGAGCTTTGATTCTTCAATTCCAATTCTCCAACGTGATTGTGCAAAAACATGAGATGATTTGTGAAGAGCTGAAGCCTTTAATTTATAGAAATCCAGGGCTTTGGAGGTGCATGGATAAAAGCCATAAATCACTCAAATAAACTCAGCTTGATTTTTGAGTTATCTAATCATGAAAGATAGTTAATTCTCAAAATCATGCAAAAATAGCTTTTTAACTCAAATTAGAGTTTAGATCAGCTTTTTGAACTCCCAAAAGGATGTTGAGTTCCAAAAAGTCAATAACTTGCATTGATTTTCTGATTTGGAGTTTAACTGTTTCTTTTGAATATGCATAATAATTAAGAAATAAATAAATAAATAAAGTGATTTATCCTCAACTCAACTGATTTTTGTAAATAAATAATTAATTTATGGGTTAATTAACTATTTATTCAAACTTTTATTAAAAATTATATTATTAAATAATGACAACATGCTTTAATTAATTAAATAAGAATTTAATCAATTAAAGATAGGAATTTTGATTTATTGTCATTATTAAATAATACAATTAATAATAGATAGAATTAAATTTAATTACACCATTAAGTGGCAAATATTAAATCTAATTAATTAAATATGAAAATATTCAATTAATCAAACTTAGGATAAAAGTGATTTATCGCCAAATAATTATTAAATTAAAGATAATTAAGATAATTAAGAATATTGCTAGGAATATTCCCTGATGCAGAATTTAAGATAATCAATTATAATTCGATGATGTTTAGATGTGCCTTAGGTTAGGACTTTGATGTCGATTTCGTTCGATTTGTCGATGTAGGAGGTTAATGAAATTATAGCCCATTTTTGGGGTATTACACACTGATGCATCTTTCTTTGGCTTGTTCAGAACTAGTCGTGACTTGAAAGTAGAGTCAACATCACCAATACTTCCAATAGTGAAATTATCATAGTTAGAGATTTCAAAAGTAGTCTGCTTACCAACCAAACTTTCCAAAGTAAGCACCTTAGCAGAGTTGCATCTAGATTCCTGAATAGCTGAGATCTTAATAGCATATATAGGATGTAGGGTTCTTAGTACTTTCCCAATTATAGTTTCATCATCAATAACCCCTTTTGATTCTCTAATAGCATTCACAACTTCTTTTATTCTACCACAATATTGTGCAATGTTTTCACCTTCTCGCATTCTCATTTCATCAAAATTACCTCTAAGACTCTTGGCCTTTGCTTTTAGCACATTTAAGTCACCACCGTAGGTCATTGCAAGAGTGTCCCGCATCTCCTTAATGTCCTCAAATTTTGGATAGCTTAGGGCAGATGCAAATTTCTAGCATTTCTTGATTATGTTCTTGCTTAGCTCTCAATTTTTTGGTAGTCAACAGCTGAGACAGAGCCATTCTCAATGTAGTACTTTGTAGAGTCACCAATACTGGCCGAATGTAGCTTCATCAAGCTTTGCCATGCAGGGAAGTTTTCCTTATTTAGCCTCAGTACCTCCTTTTTATACATCCTAAGCATTTTCTTCAAGCCCCTTTAAACTTGATTTATGTAAACACTAATAATAAGCAAAAAAGCTCTGATACCAATTGTTAATATGATTTAGAACAATAGAGAGGGGAGGTGAATCAGTTATTCTTAGGTCTTGATGTATAAAAAAAACTTAAAACTTTTCCTTAAATCAGATCCAATAACCAAAACAAACTCGGTCATCACTGATTCAACAATAGAAACATATAACAATGCAGTCCACTACCCAGCCATAACTTAACTTGTAAAACATAGAAATATTCAAACCAAAACATTCACATAAGTATTAACACTAGGATTTATAGTGGAAACCCAATATGGGAAAAACCACTTTGTAACATGCTACTATTATTTTCACTCTTTTGAAGTGAGCTCAGTTAAAAGCCAACCCTGTCAAAGGTTACAATACACACTATTAGGTGTGACCCGATTAAAGGATTTCAATCACCCTATTAGAAGTGAGCCTTTTCATAGGACTTACATACACTCCATTAGAGTGCAACCTTGTTGAAAGGATTTAACATATGACTGTTAGGTCAACCTCTGTTAAAAAGATTTTGACTATTACAATGGTTAGAGAGTAGCAACAATATTTATTTGAAAAATATACAACTCACTTTACAGATATCAAATCCGATTTCATACAATAATGCTTGTTTACTGACTTTGAAACTTTTCCATCTCTATCTCTGATTTTCTTGAAACTTTTCTTCAAGTAACCACCACAATTCTCTTTCAGCCTTTTCTTCTTATACAGTCAATAAAACTATACTGATCTTCTAGTATTCTCTTTTTCATCCATGCATCCACATATCCAATGCTTAGGTTCCCTTAATACTTTCCTTAATTAGGTTAACTCATCTTATGCCACTCAATCTCATTCGTAGATCTTAGGGTTAGGCCAGATTCATTGAATCTACCCGCTTCATGTTCTTTGGCTTTATTTCTAGAATCATCCCAAATCTCTTAAAGATTTACAATAAAACATTTTACAATGCATTTAATGCTTTCAAACAATCAATAAATAAAGTCAACATATTTTACATAATCCAAGAATTCAACAATGTCAGCTCCAAAACTAAATTCTCTTCAAATATAAAAATGCTGATGCTTGGTCAATACTGTGATCAACTACTCAGTCTTCATGTAGAAAGCTCGGTCATTACTAAAAATGTTTCCTTGGCTTATACTGTCTTCCTCAGAAATTAACTATTGTTCGGTCAACACTAGACTTTTGCTTGGCATACATTGACTTGGTCGACACTAACATTACTTGGCTTAAACATGATTTCTCCATTTTTGCTCAGTCAAGCCTACTAGTTTAGTCTTCAATCTTACTAGTATAAATCAAACATTGTCTCATCATTGTAGAACATAGTCAAGTACACTTTGGAGTGTCAAGATAACACAACCTTTCCCTAGGTGCTATTGTTACTAACCTTGTCCATCCCCTTAGCAACATTCAAATAGATATAGTACTTTCCTAAGTAGCAACAGTCTTACCAATTAAAGTTTGACATCAATGACAATACAACAATTGTTTCAATTGTAGTTTCCAACAATCTCCGTCTTTGGCATTGATGGCAACACCATATGATATCACCTAAATAACACATGGATTACCAACCAATCAAAAAACTTATCTGTTCATTAGAGAATTATTTATAATATCTTTAAATTCATTCTGATTCAGAATCCTATAAGCCTCACTTCTGTGACTATCAGAAGTATTCAGATCTCCCTCTCTCTTGATCCTTAATTTCAGTTTATCACCCTTACTTTTCAGTGTCATGTGTTATCATATCAGTTCATCTCCCTCTTTGACAAAAATGCCAAAGCAACAACTAAAACATACATCCATCAGATGTAGATAATATCTGTGCACCTCAGTGTTTCTCCCTTTGTCATTCTTCTTATGACCAATTCCTTGTCTTTGTTCCTTTTCACAACTCTAGGCCAACCCTAAAGTGTGACAACCTTCTGCATCAATTTGTCAAATATTTTTCTGTAGCATATTTGATGTAGTGCTCCTAGCTTGACTAGGAAGCCTCAGTTAGGGGAAGGACCCCTAATTGACTTCTTAAATACTCATGAGCTTCTCTGGGTAAAGGTTTAGTGAATATGTCTGCTAATTGTTCTTTTGTATTCACATATTCCATTCTGACTTCTTTATCTTGTACTAATTCTCTCAAGTAGTGATACTTGATTGCTATGTGCTTGGTCTTAGTGTGCATCGATGGATTCTTAGAAATATTGATAGCACTTGTGTTGTCAAAAAAAATAACAACAGGTTCAGTGATTTCTTCTTTCATGCCTATCAATAATTGTTTTATCCATACCAAATTTGAATAGTTTACTACAACAACAACATACTTAGCCTTGGTAGTAGACTGGGAAATGCAATTTTTTTTCTTGCTCGTCCAGGAGACTAATCTCTATCCAAGAAAGAGAGCTCCACCACTAGTACTCTTTCTGTCATCTACATTTGTTGCCTAATCAACATCTGTATAAACTCTGAGTTCAAATTTGTCATACTTCTTATAATATAGACCATATTCAACAGTTCCTTTCAAGTATCTCATAATTCTTTTCACAGCTATCATGTGTGTTTCCTTATGATTGGTAGAGAATCCTTCCACAATCCCAACAATTAGTGCAATATCTGGTCTACTATGTACAACATATTGCAATTTTCCAATCATAGATTTGTACAAAGTTTGATTCACTTCTATAGCATCATCATTCTTAGATAACTTTTGTCAAGTAACCATAGGAGTACTCACTAGCTTATCATCTTCCATCCCAAAAGTTTTCAGTATTTCATTAACATACTTAGATTGTCTAATGAAAATTCCTTTCTTCCTCTGATATACTTGTAAACCAAAAAAAAAATTGATCTCACCAAACATGCTTATTTCAATTTCAGTTTGCATTTCATTTGAAAATCTTTTACACAATGCATCTTTTCCACCAAAAATAATGTCATCCAAAATTTTTTTTGCCAGCAGGATACCTTTACCTTCTTCATCTTTCATGTACATATTGGTTGTGTCATTTGTTCTTGAAAATCCAATCTATATCAAGTAGTTGTGAAACCTCTCATACCATGCTCTAGGAGCTTGTTTCAATCCATAGAGTGCTTTGTTCAGTTTGTACACCATGTGTCTTCTGTTTGGATCAATAAAACCTTCTGGCTATTCTATGTAAACTTGTTCTTCTAATAAACCATTAAAAAATGCATACTTGACATCCATTTGATATACCTTGAAATCTTTATAAGCAACATATGCAAGAAGAGTTCTTACTCCTTCTAATCTAGCTATAGGGGCAAATGTCTCCCAATAATCTATTCCTTCTTCTTGTACGCAGCCTTTGCATACATGCCTAGCTTTGTTCCTAGTTATTTCACCATTTTCATTCATCTTGTTCTGAAACACCCACTTTGTTCCTATATTATTTTTGTTTTCAAGTCTTGGCACCAGAGTCCAAGTATCATTCTTCTCAATTTGGTCAATCTCTTCATTCATTGCTTGTATCCAGTCTCCATTCTCCAATGCCTCTCTAGTTGACTTGGGTTCAAATTCACATAGTAGGCATGTTGGATCCTTATTCTTACTTCTGGTTTTAATTCTAGTGTTTTTGTCTCCAATTATCTATTTAGGCTTGTGATGTCTTCTTACATATTTTTCCAAAATAGGTTCAACTCTTCTCTCTTATATTTTATCAGGTTCCCAAAAAAGATTGATAGATTTAGCTTCTAAATTCTCGACAACCTCTTCCTAATACTTAGTAGCATTTTCTTATAGCTCGGCATGTTCTTGTTCTCTTTTAGCACTATTTTCCTAATGCTCGATAGCATCTGTCTGTCACTCGGCATTGCTTTCCTGAGACTCGACATCAGGTGCAAGTCTGTTACTTGCCTCTTCTTCTTCCTCAATGTACACAAAAGATCTATAATCTTCTAGTTCTCTTTTGCTGTCAGCTTCATTTCTTTCTTTCTTGATCTATACCCTATTAAGAGTGTAGACAACAATGCTTATAGCTTCTTTCCAGTATTTCTGTGTCACATTCTTTTCAATCAACAATGTCCTTGCACAATCCAAGATAGATCTATTTATTCTTTCTACTATACTATTCTGTGGAGGTGTTCTAGGTGCAGATATCTATCTTTTAATTCCTCTATCATTGCAAAATAGATTGAATTCATTTGATGTGAATTCTCCACATGGTTAGATCTAAGATATTTCAGGTTCCTACCTGTCTCCTTCTCAACCTTAGCCAAACACCACTTAAAGGATTGAAAAGCTTTAGATTTTTCTTTTAGAAACATTACATGCATCATCCTAGTGTGATCATCAACAAACAGGATAAAGTATCTAGCACCACAGTAACTTTGTACACCCATAGGTCCACAAAGGTTAGTATGAACCAAATCTAAAATGTTTTCAGAAGTAAAGGATTTTCTCTTAAAACTTGACTTTGTCAATTTTCCTAACTGACATTCCTTGCACATCACATTCTCGAGTTTCTTCAATCTAGGTAGACCTCTTACCTTTTTCTTCTTACTTATCTCTACCAGATTCTCAAAGTTAACATGACATAGCCTTTTATTCCATAACCAAATATCATCAAGTTGTGCAATTAAACATGTTTCTTCAGATAGGTCAAGATGGAAAAAATTACCTCTAGTCTAATCTCCACTTTTGATTAGTTCTTCAGTAGCATCAAATATTTTAGCTTGCTTGTGATGAAATTCCACTCGGTAACTAGTTTTGTTGAGCTGAGCAACACTTAACAAATTATAATTAAGACCTTCAACCTAATATGCATTTTCACAAGATATCTTATCAGTCAGTTTAATCAAACCTTTTCCTCTAATAGGACATGGTGCATCATTACCAAATTTTACACTTTTACCTCTGTAATGATTTAAGGTTTCAAACTTATTTTTGTCACCAGTCATGTGATGTGAAAAACCACTATCAATAATCCATTTATCATTCTTGTTCACATAGGATATCAATGCATTTTTCTCATCCTCATCAGATTTATCTTTCATTGCAACATAGACTACCTCAATTTCAAAATCATCACTATCAATGTCAATTTCTTCTTCAGCAATGTAACAAGATTTCTTACCTTTTCTTTTGTAGTCCTTGTTCCTTTGATAGCTTCTATCATCTCTTCTATCTTTGTGTTTTCTTTTTCTTTCATCATGTTTATCCTTCCTATCAGGACATCTAGTAGCTATATGACCAACTTTATTACATGCAAAACATATAATAGGGAGTTTACCTTTATACTTTCCTTTTCCTCTTCTCAGTCTTCTAGCCATAAGAGCTTCTAGATCTTCTAGTTCTTCATCAGAAGTGTCACTGTCACTTTCACTTTAACTTTCACTTATCCATCTTTCTTTTCTTTCTTTTGCTTGTTCAGAACTAGTTGTGACTTGAAAGTAGATTCAACATTACCAATACTTCCAACAGTGAAATTATCATAGTTAGAGAGTTCAAAACCAGTTTGCTTACCAACCAAACTTTCCAAAGTAAGCACATTAGTAGAGTTGCATCTAGATTCCTGAATAGCTGAAATCTTAATAGCATATATATGACGCGGGGTTCTTAGTACTTTCCCAATTATAGTTTCATCATCAATAACCCCATTTTCTCCTCTAATAGCATTCATAACTTCTGTTATTCTACCACAATATTGTGCAATGTTTTCACCTTCTTGCATTCTCATTTCATCAAACTTACCTCTAAGACTTTCAGCCTTTGCTTTCAACACATTTAAGTCACCAGCATAAATCCTTGCAAGAGTCTCCTACATCTCCTTAGCAGTTGTGCAATCCTTAATGTCCTCAAATTCTGGATAGCTTAGGGCAGATGCAATTTCCAACATTGCCTGATTATGTTCTTGCTTAGCTCTTATTTCTTTGGCAGTCAAAGGTGCAACAGGTGAGACATAACCATTCTCAATGTAGTACTTTGTAGAGTCACCAATACTAGCCAGATGCAGCTTCATCAAGCTTTTCCATGCAGGGAAGTTTTCCTTATTCAGCCTCAGTACCTCCTTCTTATACATCTTGATCATTTGCTTCAAGCCCCTTTAAACTTGATTTCTATAAATACTAATAATAAGCAACAAAGCTTTGATACCAATTGTTAATATGATTTAGAACAACAGAGAGGGGAGGTGAATTAGTTGTTCTTAGGTCCTAATGTATAAAACAAACTTAAAACTTTTCCTTAAATCAGATCCAATAACCAAAACATACTTGGTCATCACTGATTTAACAATAGAAACATATAACAATGTAGTCTACTACCCAGCTATAACTTAACTTGTAAAACACAAAAATGTTCAAACCAAAAAATTCACACAAGTATAAACACTAGGATTTATAGTGGAAAACCAATATGGGAAAAACCACTTTGTAACATGCTAATATTATTTTCACTCTTCTGAAGTGAGCTTGGTTAAAAGGCAACCCTATCAAAGGTTACAATACACACTGTTAGGTGTGACCCAGTTAAAGGATTTCAATCACCCTGTGAAAAGTGAGCCTTGTCATAGGACTTACATACAATCCATTAGAATGAAACCTTATTCAAAGGATTTAACATATGACTATTAGGTCAACCTCTATTAAAAGGAGTTTGACTGTTACAATGGTTAGAAAGTAGAAGCAATATTTATCTGAAAAATATACAACTCACTTTGCAAATATCAGATCTGATTCTATACACTAATGCTAGTTTACTGACTTTGAAAATTTGCCATCTCCATGTCTGATCTACTCGAAACTTTTCTTCAAGCAACCACCACAATTCTCCTTCAGCCTTTTCTGCTGATACAGTCAATAAAACTTTACTGATCTTCCAACATTCTCTTTTTCATCCATGCATCCACATATCCAATGGTCAGGTTCCCTTAATACTTTCCTTAATTAGGTTAACTCATCTTATGCTGCTCAATCTCATTCATAGATCTTAGGGTTAGGTCAGATTCATTGAATCTACCCGCTTCATGTTGTTTGGCTTCATTTGTAGAATCATCTCAAATCTCTTAAAGATTTACAATAAAACATTTACAGTGCATTTAATGCTTTCAAACAATAAATAAATAAAGTCAACACATTTTACATAATCCAAGAATTCAACAATGTCAGCTCCAAAACTAAATTCTCTTCAAATATAAAAATGCTGATGCTCGGTCAATACTGTGATGAACTACTCAGTCTTCATGTAGAAAGCTCGGTCATTACAAAAAATGTTTCCTCGGCTTATACTATCTTCCTGGGAAATTAACTGTTGTTCGGTCGACACTAGAATTTTTCTTGACATACACTAACTTGGTCGACACTAACATTACTCAGCTTAAACATGATTTCTTCATTTTTGCTCGGTCAAGCCTACCAGTTTAGTCTTCAGGCTTACTAGTATAAACAATACATTGTCTCATCATTGTACAACATAGTCAAGTACACTTTGTAGTATCAAGATAACTCAACCTTTCCCTAGGTGCTATTGTTACCAACCTTGCCTATCCCCTTAGCAACACTCAAATAGATATAGTACTTTCCTAAGTAGCAATAGTCTTACCAATTAAAGTTTGACATCAATGACAATACAACAATTGTTTCAATTGCAGTTTCCAACATAAGTTGTCTTCAATACCCATCATGTCCTTTTGAATCTTTACTCTAAAAAGATCAACCAATCTTACATTGTTCATTTCAAGAGGAATGGCTTCTGTTATTCAAATTCTTGGAATTACTCATAATCACCTACTATCTTATAATAGTTAATGGGATCATTTATTAAATACCATAAGCCCTAGTAATTGGTGAAGAGAATAAAAAATTTATTTTGTAAGCTATGTTTGAACATCTGTACTATGAACATATTTATGTTATGGTGGCAAAAGTTGAATCCAAAATAACAGGGCTTCAAGAAAAATATTGTCCAATTTGATGTCCTTAACATCTTTATTATAAAAAGATGACTTGGTCTATCACTATTTATTCTCATAGAAGTAAAAATGTTTAATTAGGATTCTCATAGAAGTAAAAATGTTTGATTTTGTCTAATTAGCATTAATTGGAATAGGGTATGTATATCCATTAAAGCATAATACAAGGGGGATTTTTATGAGATATTATAGTTGGAAATGCTCTATTAGACATGTATGCAAAATTTAAAAGCATAGGCAAGGCGCAAGAAGTATTTGAGAGAATGACTCAGAGAAACATGGTCTCATGGACTACAATGATTGCAGGATACACTAAAAATGGATGTGTTGAAAGGGATAAAGAAACTTCCAAGAAAATGTGATTGGCACGTGTAAAAAGATGTTTTGAAGGAAACATCAAGTCTGATTTATCCAAAGAGTAATATAGGATGCATAAACAAAAAATACCATTGGTTTTGTTAAAAATGAATTGAGTTTCAAGGGGTAAGAATTAGAGTTATGTATAAGGAATAACGTTTTCATTTAGACAAGACATATTTTATGCAAAGACCAACGTGATCTTTCATAAATAATAAATTTTCAAGAAGTTTTCACAAAAAAGTTATAGGATCCTATACTCAAACTTATGTAGCATAACATATCAATGCATCCTTAGTGTGATATCATTTGTATTGTTATAAATATTATTGTAAGGAAAAAAGACACTCTGCCATTTAGTTTGTGTATTAATGAAAGGTTCTTGGTTAGGATTGTTGGTTGATTAATAGTAGAGATCAAAGATATTGCAAAAAAATAAGACAAATTTTGCATATTCCTCCATTAAATAGAATATAGATAAAAATGCCACTACCTCCTCCTCTTTAAATGATCTCTCTAGGCACCATAATGATTTCATTTATGTTCTCAAAGGTTCCAATGGATATTATAATAGGTAGCTTTCAGAGGGAGGCCAAAGGTGAAGTGTTTAGAGAGTGTGTGATTCTTCATGTGTTGTCATCAATTTGGAGACAAAAGAAGATGTTTTTAGTGACAAGATTTCATTTGGTCGTGGATCTTAATCCTCTGCTTCCTACAAATGATGGAAATGAGTAAAAATAACACTAGATTGGATCATAAGATGTAAGTTTTTTTTGTCATTAGATTTTTTTAAAAAGTTTTGTGATATGTAAGTATTGGTGTAGCTAAAAAATTCAATGGAAATCCTCACTATTGAAATAATACAAAGGAAAAGAGGGATCTTTTCTTTTGATTTTTTTAAGTAATCACAATGTTCATTTGAGTAGTGAACAGTCTCACAATAGGTATTAATAATCATGCCACTTTCTGTCTTAGGATTGATATACTCATACTAAGGATTACTTTCCCCATCATGAAATGCATTTAGATTGTCAACCCAAGGATGTAGACTTAAAATGGGACAACACTGTTTGTGCACTAAGTTCCTCTAAGAGTCATACTACATATGTTGTGGGAAGATAAAATGTGTGAAAGGAACCTATGCTATTGCTGTAGGAAAGTAAAAACACTTGACTACTTAATTAAATTACTATAGAAAGCTTGTGAAATGAATCTAGTCTATCTAACAACTCAAAAGATTCACTATGTCTATCTTCTGCAAGTGTTGTAGGAACATCCATAGTAATAATGTTGCCAAAATAAAATAGTAACTCTACTTGAAAGAAAGGAAAATGCAGAAAGAAAATCTATTCTAACTTAATCTAATCCACCTCCCAAGTGGGCCCCCTTGGTTGGCTTCTGCTAACTACTAACACAAAAAATAATCCAAAATCACTCTTCCATTAAATTCTTCTTAATTGGTTACATAACATTTAAACAATTCATGAAGAACAAAAAAGAACAACTTTTTCTATACTCAATACATCATTCTATATTTTCTCATTACCTAACTAAGTCGATCAAATCCATCTATATAGAGGATTGACACTTATTGAAAAAATAATATAAAAGTATGAGTAAACCTCACCAAATAAGGAGGCGGTAAAACAACCATAACATTACAATTACTGCAAATAACAGAATAACAACTTCTCAGGAAATATAGAAAGACTTATTTCCTATATTCTCTAGAACAACAACTCCTTTCTAGGCACAACATATCCTTTGAAACCATGCTAGATTCTTCCACCATGACTGGTCTTCTAACACTCCTTCTTTAATGCAGTTACACCACTCTTCCTATTGCTCCTTGTTTACCTTAAAGGTTAGTAACATTTGGTACACATATGCAAGTCAACATTTCAACCCCTAATCAAATGTTAGAACACAACTTAAAATAACTATATGAAGTACTACATTATATTTATAATAGTTAGCAAAACATGTCATTCAAGCTACCCATAGGCTTTGTGGCACTAGTTATACTTAGCATAAGTTCAAATAGGTATAAGTCATAAATGTTTTTAGAAATGTCTAGCAGAGCATAAAGAGTTTCAACAAAAGTATGAAGATTATAACAAAATTGAGACAATAATTTGTTTCATCATCTACCCCCAAAAATAGAATGCTTGTCCTCAAGCATTGTATTTCTTGGCTATAGACTTGAAGTCATTGACAATTGTCTTCCCTTTCTTTCCACTCTTGAAAGTGTAGTAAAATCCTCTTTTTATTTCTAGTTAATCTCCTTGGTGCTCCTCCTTCAAGTGATCCAACCTAGTAGTATTGATGTCATATAGGGGCCATAGGAGTGTGGGCAGTTGAAAAGACAAAGGCATCCATAATTCCTTTCTAACCTATCACCCTAATTGCATATATCTAGTTGCTCTATTGGTTGCTGCTTCAAAATTGATTGGGATGTGTGGCTCTATTTTCTTGAAGGCCTTTGGTAATTTATTCCACCAGCTCCTTACCCTTGCAAGACCTCTCTGGAATGAAAAGTATGGCAGTCCCTGGTATTCTCTATAGACCTTGTCTCTTAACACAAATACTTTCTCCCTTATTTCTAGCTTTTGTTTTTCATAGGTCAAATTGAGCCAATCCCTCAAAATGACATCAGGCTTATGTGACTCAACCCTTAATGGTAAGGGTTTAGATTTTTCTAGATCCTTGTAGATGTCCAGCTTCTTGTCATAGTTTGCTTCATTATGCATCCATGAAATCAAAGCCCTTAAGTGAATATCCCCTATATAGAGTAGAGGATTCCACTCTGTTTCATGTGGGATGAAAAATTTATGCCAATATAGCTCACATAATAGATTTTGTTGCCATGAGGGAAGAGTTTGATATATTCCATAAAAATCTTCGGCTGACTTGAACTCACAATCAATATTCTTCATTGTCATCATAAGTTGAAACAAAATAAATTATTCTTTTAAACAAATAACATATACCCTGGGTGGCGGTCTATAGGCTATGACCTAATTGGCTAGTTTTAGGGCTTTGTCCATTTTTTGTTTTTGTTTCCTTAGCTACTCCTTAAGAGCTTCAATTTCCTCATCCTTATTAAATATTTCTTTTTGCATTTGATCTCTTTCCTATCTCCACTAGGTCTTTTGAAAAACAAAATGATTGTATAGGTTAAAGAGTACATACTAAATTGTTTGTAATGGAAATTATTGCATCTGAGCTTTCTTTTTCTTTTCTCTGGCAACTTGTTGAAAGTACTCAATGAATCATGTGGACTTGTAGGGCATAATGGAGGCATTGGAATATATAGGGTGCTTTAGAGGAGTAGGTTGAACATTCACAAGGATGCTCTCTTGTGTTACATCAGGGCTTGTCTTAGGCATTACTTGGTCATCATGTGGCATGCTACTATCAGGTTCTTGCACATTTTGAGATTCCTCCATATTTTGAGGTTCTACCCACAAAGGGGAGTCATTAGGAATGTAGTCAATAGAGGGTTTTGGAGTAGGTTGAGGTGCTAGAACATTTTTATTTCTAGGGGAAGGTGAAGACACTTGTCCTCGCATGTGAGGGCTTCTATGTATAGTTGCTTCTTCAAGCACTACAGTTTTAGTTTGGCAGGATCTTTTTGGCCTTTGTGCTGCAGGAGTAGATGCTGCATGACTCGACCTTTTTCTTTAATTTATTTGGACTGCAAGGTTTTGCATTTCACCTTCTAGGTTAGGGATTTATTTTTCAACTTTTTGTTTTCCTTTCTTCATGGAAGTAGGTATATCACTCTCTGGAGTGGGATCATAAGACTTTTTTTCTGGGGGCAATTCTGGTTCTTTTCCTTTTTTAGCTATTTCTTCACTAGGCCCAAAAGACTCTACTTCATTCACTAGAGGTTGAGAAATAGGGTTAACTTGGGGCTGCAAGGTTTTAAACTGAACAAATTCTACCCAGGACATGGGAGAGACATCCCTAAGGAATTTTTCAACCAAAAGCTTTATTAGGGCATGGTGGCTTATGTAATTTGCACTACCCTTTTGTGTTTCTTTGACACTAATGCTTAACATATTATAGAGAAAATTAGGAACATTGACCTGAAGATTATGCTTTAAATAGCTAGGCAATTTGAAATGGTGGGCATGCAGGTTTGAGAATCTTCCTTCACAAGTTAAATACCTAATAATGTGGTTAGCCAATTATGGAAATGGTGGTGGAAGAGACAACTTCTTGTATCCCTTCTTAGTGATTCCAAGTAGAGGATCACCCGACTGGGAGAATTGAGCGCGAGATGACCTGGTGTCGTGCTCATTAGGATATTGTTCTCCAATGACTGGTAATTTGATAACTTATGCAATTCTTTCCTTGGTCACAAGAACTGTTAAACCCCACATTGCTATTTACCCCTCTTCAAAAGAGCCCATAAATTCTTCTGCAACCTCCTCATTAAATTCTATCAACTGAAGGAAATACCCCAGCCAGCTGCATGCATTAAATCTACGAATTGCTTCAACATCCATTAGTAAAAACCATGAACGACTGGTTCATGTCTATGTAATTGTCCACCCATCTTAATAATTCCCAGTCTTCAATTTTTTCTACTCCTCAATTCACTGCTAATCTTTGGTCTTCTTACACTCTACAAATACCTTCTTGAAATCCCAATTGCTATTCTTGAAAATACCAATTTTTTTCTTACATTACCTTCATTATGCTTGACATGAACTATAATAATGACATTGATTATAGAGGACATCAGAACCTTAAGTGGGAGTTATCTCATAATTTAATTATGGTCCTTTCGAGTCATGTCAAGCTCAAAAATTCAAAATTTGAAAGTACGACAAATGTGTAGGATTAAAAGAATTAATAGAATGCAACCTAAGTACAATATTAATATGACAAGGATATGACTAGGGTGACTTAGGAATGACACTTAGAATTTATTACACTTCCCTTGCCCCTACGAAATATGGATAAGTGTCCTCACTTGTTAAATTTAGAATGAGGATGGGAAACTGGTGTAACGCCTATATCATACACGTAATGTAGTACTAGATATAATTATTCAAACCTATGTTCTAAAAATGAATAAAGAGTTAAAAAGTTATACCTTGCAATTAGTTACTGTACACACGAATACAAGTTGATGAGAGTGTCAATTCTGATAGCTGCATGAAAGTGTTGACATGGTATTTTATTGAAAGCATTAAAGTATAAATTATGGGTGACATGGAGTTTGAGTGGGTGGTAGACATAGAAATGAGATGAGTTGGTGAGAGGTAGTGATGAAGGGTGCTCCCCTTAATACCACAAACACATAAGAGAAATAGAGAAACAACAACAATATGCAAGAACAGAAAATTGGCTTCTTATTATCTCCACAAATGTGCAATTACAAACTTTCAGAATTACAATATGCAAAGCCACATGGGCATTCCCTTACAATATTCTGTAGGACAAAGCCTCGAACTATTACCCAGATCTACTACCTAGAACTATTCTGAACTGCCTAAGACAATAATACAGCCTTCCTTATATAGGCAATTTTCCACCGCCTGGGAAGGTTCCAGAATTTTAGCCAATAAGGCCGACCAACTTAGAATTATTTTATTTTACATTTTATTACATCATAGTCAGCTCAAGATAACCTTTGAAACCCGAACAGAAATTTTGAAGAAAATTATTTTTCGCCATTTCAGGTGGCCCAACTTCTGAAGACCATAAGTCATCACCAGTTGACCCGCTCGGCTATTATAACCCCATTTCGGAAATGCCACGAAGCACTCTACAGGCTTGACCGGCGCAAGTGCCTGTCACCCAAATTTTTGACCTCATCCGGGGCCTCTAAAGCCTTCAAAACTGAGTTCAAAGTTTCTGTACCCTGCTGCCAATACCAAAAATCTTCAATATCTTCCAATATACACCATATCTGGCAATGAAACTTTACTGGCAGACTTATATGACCAAAATAAACCTCCAAGAAAGAAATCAGATCATTCTGAGCACATAAAAAAATTACCAAAAATAGTAACTTTCCATAAATAGCAGCTCTGCACAAAATAGCCCTTATTGAATACAAAAAAGAGAAATATTTTTGGGTGATGCAAGATTGCTCTTACACCCAGGATGCTCCTGCATCAGACACCTGGGGTAATTTGAGAAGTGACCCTGTCACGACTCAGGTGTGTAGAGGAAAACCAAGATGGCTAACCTCTTCCTTTGTCAGCCATGATGAATCTTCAATAGGTCATCCTTTCCATTTGACCAGATATTCTTCATATGTCATGTTCCTTGTGCTTCTACCAACACGACTGTCCAGTATATCTTTGATCTCCTTAGTGTCTAAACTAGTTGCTGGAATACTCCACTGTGCTGCTGTGATCTCATCTTCAACACCTCCTTCACGATACCCTGTCAGATCTGAAATGTTAAACACTCGTGAAATATTTAGCTCAGTAGGCAATTCTACCTCATATGCATTTCCTGAATCATGCTTCTTCAATATCTTACATGGTCCAAACTTTTTCATTTTCAGCTTGTTATATGTACCAACCGAAAATTGCTCCTTCCGCAAATGAACCATGACTTCATCTCCAACTTGAAATTCCTTATACCTCCTTTTCTCATCTGCCTTAGCCTTATACTGTGTGTTCATCTTGGTAATATGCTTCCTCACCTCCCCATGGATGTTCTTCAAGTGTTCTGCAAAATCCTCAGCTTCAGCACTACTTATTTCTCCTTTATCTATCTTCCTTAATTCAGATGCATTTCTTGGACTACTTCCATATACAATCTGGAATGGTGATTTACCAGTGCTTCTATTGACAGAATTATTATATGCAAATTTCGCCTGTGATAAAATCAAATCCCATCCTGTTGGCTTATCTCCAACCAAACATCTCAGCAAATTTCCCAAGCTCCTATTCACCACCTCTGTCTGTCCATCAGTCTGTGGATGATGTGATGAACTAAACTTCAAATCTGTCTTCAACTTCTTCCACAATGTACGCCAGAAATATCCAACAAACTTAGTGTCCTGATCTGAAACTATGGTCCTTGGCAAACCATGAAGTCTCACTACTTCTCTGAAAAACAATTCTGCTACATGAACAGCATCATTAGTCTTCTTGCAGGGAATGAAATGCGCCATCTTCAAAAATCGGTCAACTACTACAAAAATTGAATCATGTCCCCGCTGTGTCCTCGGTAAACCAAGAACAAAGTCCATGCTAATATCCTCCCAAGGCTTCTCTGGCATAGGTAATGGCTGATACAACCCTGTATTCTGCTTCACTCCTTTCGCCATCTGACATACTCTGCAACTCTGTACAAACTTCTTCACATCTTACTGCAATTGTGGCCAATAATAATTCTCACCAACCAAAGCAAGGGTTTTATCACAACCAAAATATCCAGCCAATCCTCCACTATGCTTCTCCTTGATGAGATTCTCCCTCATAGAACTTCGTGGAATGCACAACTGACTCCCTCTGAATAGCATATCATCCTGGATGATGAAATCCAACCATTTCGTCTTGTCTAGAGTAACAGGTTTTGTACAAGCTTTCCAAGCTTCACCAAAATCAGGATCCTCGGGATACAAATTCTTGAGTTCCTTGAACCCAACCACTTCAATCTGCATTTCTGTCAGCAATAGTTGCCTTCTGCTAAGAGCATCTGCAACCCTATTAGACTTTCCACTCCTGTGTTTCAAAACAAATGTATAACTCTGCAAAAACTCAACCCATTTCAAATGCCTTTGATTCAATTTTCCTTGACTATTCAAATATTGCAAAGCTTGATGATCAGTATACAAAACAAACTCCTTAGGAAGTAGATAATGTCTCCACTTCTTTAATGCCTGAACTATAGCATAAAATTCTTGATCATAAACAGAATATTTCCTCTTGGCATCATTTAACTTCTCACTGAAATAAGCAACAGGTTTACCTTCTTGGCTCATAACAGCTCCTATTGCAGTACCACTAGCATCACAATCTACTTGAAACACCTTATTGAAATCTGGAAGTGCTAAAATAGGTTGTTCTGTAACTTTTTGTTTCAATAATTAAAAACTCTTTTCTGCTCCTTTAGTCCACTTAAAATCTTTTCTATCCCCTCTCATTGTTTCAGTCAAGGGTCCACAAATACTACTAAAATTTTTGATAAACTTTCTGTAAAAGCTAGCTAGACCATGAAAAGATCTTACCTCAGTAGCACTCCTTGGAGTAGGCCATTCAAGGATAGCCTGTACCTTCTCTGGGTCCATTTTTAGACCTTCTGCTGAAACTACAAATCCCAAATACACTAACTCTTTCTTCACAAAACTGCACTTCTTCAAATTAATCAACAATTTCTCTTCTCTCAACTTCTCAAATACCATACGAATATGCATCATATGCTCATCCAATGTCTTACTAAAGATCAAAATATCATCTAGGTAAACAATGACAAACTTACCCAGAAATTCTTTTAGAACCTCGTTCATGAGCCGCATGAAAGTGCTCGGTGCATTGGTTAGCCCAAAAGGCATGACTAACCACTCATATAGTCCTTCCTTTGTCTTGAAGGCAGTCTTCCATTCATCTCCTTCTCTGATCCAAATCTGGTGATATCCACTCTTCAGATCTATCTTTGAGAAATACATAGCTCCACTCAAACAATCCATAATATCATCCATTCGTGGCAATGGAAACCTATACTTGATTGTGATCTTGTTTATTGCTTTGGAATCTGTACTTATCCTCCACTCTCCATTCTTCTTTGGTGCTAATACCGCTGGTACAGCATAGGGACTCAGACTCTCTCGAATCAACCCTTTCTGCAATAACTCATGTACTTGTCTGTTCAACTCTTCACTTTCTGCTGGTGTCATTCTGTGTGCTGCCTTGTTTGGAAAACTGGCTCCTGCAATCAAATCCATCTGATGACTGATCTTCCTTACCGGTGGTAATCCATCAGGTACATTATTAGATACAATATCTTGAAACTCATTCAAAAAATCTGCAACCTCTACAGGTACATCCTCTGCTTCTTCTTTACCAACTTTTAGAATTAAAGCAAAACACACATGCTCATGCCTCATACCATCTAGGAATTTTCTTCCATCAAAAAATGTTATTCTTGCATTACCACATACCTTTTCTTCGGTCTCCTTTAATGGCTTTAGCTTATGTCGCACTCCATCCTTTGTCAGGGAATAGGTATTCGCACGACCATCGTGTACAACACATCTGTCAAACTGCCACGGTCTACCCAACAACATATGACATGCATCCATAGATATGATATCACACAATACCTCATCTTGGTATCCACCAATCTTGAACTTTACCAGGCATTGTTCATTGACCATGACCTTGTGGTCATCCTGTACCCAAGCAATCCGATATGGATGTGGGTGTTTCTATCTCTTGAGCTTCAACTTTGTCACCATCTCTTCTGACACCAAATTTTCAGTGCTTCCACTATCAATGATCAGATCACAACATTTACCTTCACACTTGCACCTGGTGCGAAATAGGCTCCTCCTTTGCTCAGGTTCATTCTCACCACTCAACAGGACTCTTCTATTAATCAACGTTTCTCTTCTTTCAGCATCTTCAGAATTTGATGATCTGGCATCTTCATCTACATGTGCAACTCTGGCCTGACCTTCATTTCTCCTGTCTGTTCTGCCTTGGCGCTGAGGACATTCAAATGCCCTATGACCTTCTTCTCCACAGTGAAAACATGTTCCACAGAAGCCTCCTCTTCCAGATCCTTGTCCTCTTCCTCTTCCTCTCTGATCTCTATTATTCTGATCCTGGAAGTGATTGGAATTATTTCCTCACTGATTCTGACTGCTACTGGCCTCATCCTTCTTTTTCGGATCTTCATTTTGGCCACCATATGACCGTCCACCAGATCATCCACCGCGACCTCTTCCATTTTGTCTTCTCTCGAACTTCTTGTTCAACTTTTCCTCTACTTTTAGGGCAAATTGGTATGCCTCCTCAATACTATTCATTCGAACCAGATTCAACTCCTCCTGAATGCTTGGCCTTAACCCATTAAGGTATCGGGCAACTTTCTCCTTATCAGCTTCTGCATGGCCTGTTCTGATGAGGAGTCGATAGAACTCCTCTGTATACTCCTGAACAGATCTTCCTGCTTGCTTCAAACTTTGCATTTTCTTTAGTAGATCAAGCTCATAATCAACAGGAATGAACTGCCGCTTCAATTTATCCACCATCCGATCCCATCTTGTGATTTTATCTTTCCCTCTTCTATTTCGCTCCAATTGAATTTCTTGCCACCAGATCTTCGCATGACCTTTTAGTCTGGCCTTCACAAATTTGACCCTATCAGGATCCTCAACATCTTCATACTCAAAATATTCCTCACATTCATTGATTCAGTCGATCAATTCCTCTGGGTTAAGATTTCTAGAAAATGTAGGAACCTCAATCTTAGGTCTTTTCCCAATCTTGGAAATCGTCCAAAAAAGTCTTTCTTCCTCCTGGTTCACAATTTCAGCTTCTCCTTCTTGATATTCTTCTTTGACTTCATCCTCGCTTTCGTCTCTGACATTAAGATTCATTCCTCTATGAATCTCTTCTTGTAATGCTCGCACTTGTCTCTGCAGCTCTCTAACCTCAGGTGTTACAACACCAGCTCTTCCGCCACGTTCCCTTCATGGAGGCATTTTTGCGATGCGCGCTGAAACCCTAGCCACGGTCCTGGTGCAAACTGCCTCACAGTCGGTGATCTGTTTACACACTCAAGAACTCCTGCTCTGATACCACTTGATGAAGGGTGCTCCCCTTAATACCACAAACACATAAGAGAAATAGAGAAACAACAACAATATGCAAGAACAGAAAATTGGCTTCTTATTATCTCCACAAATGTGAAATTACAAACTTTCAGAATTACAATATGCAAAGCCACATGGGCATTCCTTTACAATATTCTGTAGGACAAAGCCTCGAACTATTACCCAGATCTACTACCCAGAACTATTCTGAACTGCCTAAGACAATAATACAGCCTTCCTTATATAGGCAATTTTCCACCGCCTGGGAAGGTTCCAGAATTTTAGCCAATAAGGCCGACCAACTTAGAATTATTTTATTTTACATTTTATTACATCATAGTCGGCTCAAGATAACCTTTGAAACCCGAACAGAAATTTTGAAGAAAATTATTTTTCGCCATTTCAGGTGGCCCAACTTCTGAAGACCATAAGTCATCACCAGTTGACCCGCTTGGCTATTATAACCCCATTTCAGAAACGCCACGAAGCGCTCTACAGGCTTGACCGATGCAAGCGCTCGTCAGCCAAATTTTCAACCTCATCCGGGGCCTCTAAAGCCTTCAAAACTAAGTTCAAAGTTTCTGTACCCTGCTGCCAATATCAAAAATCTTCAATATCTTCCAATATACACCATATCTGGCAATGAAACTTTACTGGCAGACTTATATGACCAAAATGAACCTCCAAGAAAGAAATCAGATCATTCTGAGCACATATGAAAATTACCAAAAATAGTAACTTTCCATAAATAGCAGCTCTACACAAAATAGCCCTTATTGAATACAAAAATAGAAATATTTTTGGGTGATGCAAGATTGCTCTTACACCCAGGATGCTCCTGCATCAGGTAGAGAGAAAAGTGAATGAAGAAGTATACCTCATATTAAATGAAGTTTTATTATGGGTTGTTTTGAAGGCATGTTATGGTGAGGCTACAGAAGGAAGGCTTACACCTTCTACTGTAGGAACTATTTCCTGAGGTGTTAAAATTTGTGTGCTGAACTACTGTAAGAATTCCTCCTTGGTTTGGGGCTTGTGATACAGGTGCAAGCGGTGTCCATTGACAAGCAACTCAAATTGGACTAGATCAAGTGTGGTCAGTTGGACTGCTCCATTATAAAAGACATATTGAATTTCATATGGTGCCAACCATCTAGTCTGTAGCTTTCCTAGAATCTCTTTGAATCGAGAATCATACAACATAGCCCAATCACCTACTTGAAAGTGCTTATTTTTTATATGTGAATCATGCCACCTCTTCCTTTTGTTCTGGATTAGCTCTATTCTTTCCAATGCTGATTTTTGCATCTCATCTAAGGAATTGAAGGTGGAGTAGGTGTTCTGATTGTGCTATAGGAAGGTTGATGTTCAACTCCAAAGTAGTGCACAATGTTTTGTGTTCAAATTCTATAGGCAACATTGTTTCCTTTCTATACAGTAATTCAAATGGCGTGAACCCTATTGTGGTCTTCCATGTTGTACGATAAGCCCATACTACTTCAGTTAACTGGTTGCTCCAATCTCTGCAATGCAATTGCACTATCTTTGTTAACATTGCCTCTATTTCTCTATTTGTCACCTTTGCTTGTCCATTCACCGCAGATGATAAGGACTAGAATTTTGATGCCTTATGCTATACTCCTTCATTAGCTCAGTAATCAAATTTGAAGTGAATTGTGCTCCTTGATCTTTTACTAATTCTCTTGGAATTCCATAACATGTAAATATGTCCTCATAAAAGAATTTGGCTACTTTTTGATCTCTAGTAGTCTGCATTGCTTTCACTTCCATTCACTTTGTCAGATAATCTGTACACACCAGGATATAAGATTTTCCATTTGATGGAGGATCAATTGGTCCATTTAAGACCATACCCCATTTATCAAAGGGTGTCATCACCACTTGTGGATTAAGTGGCATTTCATCTAATTTTGTTGGATGACCCATCGTTTGGCATTTATCACATTTTTTTGTATAACTAGATGCATCTTTATGTACTGTTGGCCAATAATATCCTATTGTTAATATTTTCAATGCTATTCTCTTTTCTAAAAAGTGACCTCCACATGGCTCATCATGACAAGCATGGAGTATATCATATATTTCATCTTCTCTCACACATCTCCTCATGATATGATTTGGACCAGTATAAAATTGATTGTTATCTATCCATGAAAATTGAAAGCTTTTCTTTGCAAGCTTTTTCCTATCCTTCTGAGAAAAATGTGGGGGCATCTTATTTGCTACAAGATAATTAGCTATGTTTTCATACCATGGGTTCTTGATTGCTATGTGGAACAAGTGTTCATCTGGAAATGTATCTTTAACCTGAGTGGTGTCTTCATCAACATTTTGTAGTCTAGACAAGTAGTCAGCAACTACATTTGCCTTCCCTAGCTTATCAACAATTGTTATATCAAATTCCTACAATATTAAAAGCCATCTTGCCAATCTTCCTATTATAGTAGGTTTGTTCATCAAATATTTAATTGCTGAGTGATCAGTGTGAATAAAAATGGGATAGTCGGTGACATAGTGTCAGAATTTGTTCAATGCATAAACTACAGCTAGGAGTTCCTTTTTAGTAACTATGTAGTTTAATTCAGGGCCATGGAGGCTTTTACTAGTATAGTAAATTGCATTCTCTGTTACAAGTAGTGGTTGTCGTTGCACCAAAAGATCGACCTATTAATTCCTGATACAACCACTAGACTTATAGAAGATACAGTAGGCTATTAAACCATGTCTTGAATCCTGAGGGGAGTGCTAACTATTTTTCCAACAATCTCCCCCTTAGCGTTATCTGAGGGGATTTGAACCTATGACCAAGCTTTGATACCACTTGTTACAAGTAGTGGTTGCCATTGCACCAAAATATTGACCTGTTAATGCATGATACAACCACTAGACTTATAGAAGACAAAGGAGGCTATTAAACCATGTCATGAATCCCGAGGGGAGTGCTGACCATTTTTCCAACATTCTCAAGGTTAGTAGGTTTTTGTCCTAGTACAACACCTATGGCATAATTTGATGCATATGTATGGATGTGGAATGGAATAGACCAATCTGGTCCTTTGAGGACTAGTGTATTTGTTAGAAGTTTCTTTAGTTGGAGGAAGGACTCATCACATGCTTGTGTCCATATAAATTCAATATCTTTTGTAAGCAGTGTGTAGAGAGGACTAGCAATTTGACTAAAATTTTGAATAAAGCGTCGATAGTATCCAGCATGTCCCAAGAAAGATCTTACATTTTTTTGCTTAGTAGGGGTAGGTAATGTGGGGATTACCTCAACTTTAGCTGGGTCCACTTGAATTCCTGCCACTAAAATAAAATGCCCAAGTACTACTCCCTCATGCATCATCATAAAGCATTTCTCACTTTTAAGGGATAGATTATGTTCCTTACATCGGATTAGTTCTTTTTCAAGATTTTTCAAAGCCTCTTCAAATGTCACTCCAAATGCTATAAAGTCATCCATATATATCTCCATACAATCATGTTATATGTCAGCAAAAATACTAATTACAGCCTTTTGGAATGTTTTTGGTGCATTGCACAACCCAAAAGGTAGAATTGAATATGCATATGTCCCCCATGGACATGTGAATGTAGTCTTCTCTTGGTCTTCTAGAGAAATAGTTATCTAATTGTATCCACTACACCCATCAAGAAAGGAAAAATACTTTTTACCTACTAAAGTATCAAGTACTTGGTCAATGAATGTTAATGGGAAGTGATCTTTCTTGGTAGCTTTATTTAACTCCTGGTAATCCACACAGATTCTCTATTTACCCCTCTATTTGGGCACTATAACCAAGGGTGATATCCATTTACTAATAGATATAGGATATATAAAGCCAGCATCTAATAACTTTTGTAATTCAGTTTTGACTATCTCTCTTAATGCTGGATTAATTCTTCTTTGGGGTTGATGGAGTGGTAGGCTTCCTTCATTGATATAAATCCTATGAGTACATAATGTAGGGCTTAATCCCTTCATGTCCCCATAGTCCCATGCAAAGGCTTTCTCATGTGTTTGCAACAGTTTGGTTAGTTGCTCCATCTTTTGTGAGGGCAGCTTATTATTCACATGGAGATTATGACCCTTAGAAAGCTCAATAGTAGTTGTAAGGTCAAGCATGGACACTTTAGGGATATGGCTTATGTTTACTTCACTAGGTAGCAACTGGTGGATAATATTGGGTTTTGAAGGTAATACACAATTCTCAAAGTTATCTTCGTACATGGCTAATTCTAACACAAAACTTTCAGATGCATCTTTGATTACAACAAAGTCATTATTTAGAATGCTCTGAATGACTTCATCTTCTTCTTGCAGCTTTAGAAAATATTGCCTATGTAACATCATGAGTTAAACTGTGAAAATTAGTTCTTCTACATCTCCTAATTTTGGCCATATACGTATACTTAAATCTGGCTGCGGTTGAGCTGGAGGATATAGTGCTTGTTTCTTAGTGGCTTGCCCATCTGAAATTTTTATATTCCCTAATCTAAAACTAATGTTTGCATCAGCTGTTGCCAACCGTGGGTGTCCTAGGATAACAAGGTAACCAAAAAGATTGACCATTGGTGATATAATCATGAAATCAAAAGGGTACTCCCAAGAATCTAATGCAACTATTGTGTCTTCTATCATTCCATCAGGGGTGATAGTAGAGTTGTCTGCTAGTTGCAATATTTTTGGAGTAGCTCTCAACCCTTCAATCTTCAATTTTTTCATAGTATCCTTAGTCATTACATTAATGGCAGCACCTAAGTCTATTAATGCATTTTTGAAAGACTGACCATTAATGATAATGTTCACAACTTGACTCCTTAGATCTGAATATTTTGGAATCACCAATTTTACTAACATGATATCAACCAATTGTCCTATAACATGAATTGTTGTAGGATCCTTTTTCTTTCTTCCTAGATTTTTAAGACAAGCTTCTTTTGTTACTTTTCCATAAACTGGGACATCCTTTATTGCTTGAAATAGGGGAATCTGGACATGCATGTTCTTTAGCTACTCAATGATATCAAATGGTTGGTCTTCTTTTGGTATGGGCTTGTCCATACCGAGCCTTTGAGGAAATGGTGGTTTAACTGATGTATGAACATTGACTGAGTTGGAAACATTCTCTGGGACAACAATATTTGGCAAAGCATTCTTTGGAATCTGTACTGATGCTGTAGGAAGGTCTGGCACTTCAGTGATAAGAGGTGGTTCAAGTGCTGGAAAAGTAGTACCTGATCTTAAATGTATATCAGCTATATCAAGTGCATAGGTAGGGTACTGCTGAGCATCAATAGCATACATTTTCTACTATGGTTGTTGACTATTGGGATTCAATTGTGGTTGAGTAGGTAACTGTGTTTTCTTTTGAGGACCTATATTTGTAGGTGGTGGCATTATTGCAGGTGCATTTGTTAGAGGTGGTAAAGGTAGATATCCTAGATTTGGATTAGGCTATTGCTGAGGTCCTCTCTATTGGTTAGTGGGATACCAATTCCCTTGTGGTTGTTTCCATTGGTTTGAAAATTGTGGCCATTGGGGTTGTTGTGGAGGATATCATTGATTCTATTGGTTATTTGGCCAAGCATTATTCCAAGTGGGTTGATTATACTATGGAGGACTTTGGACATTTTGGTTTTACCATTGATTATTATAAGGATTTGAAATTTGTAATGGGCCTTGAGGTATACCTTGTCTAGTGGCCCATGGCTGACATTGAGAAACAAAGAATACTTTCTCATCCTCTCCTTCTATCTTTAAGTAATCAGTTGGAAGATGTTGATTCTCTAGGTTTGCAACCAATTTTCACTGACAATCCTTCTTTTGTTTGCAGTAATGAGGAAAGTATTCAGCTAGTTGCGCCTCTGTATCTACATGCTTCTTCTTGGAAGTCATCATGTCTAGCTATGTAGCCACATCATTTATGATGTCTTTCTTGAAGTCTGACAACAAGTTTGAAATATCCATCTTTGAAATACCAGAGCCACTTCCTTTGGACAATGTAGGATTGAATCCCCTTCCTTTCTTCACTACTGCTCTAGAATAGTTTAGACAAATCTTCTGAAGGTCATCCCAGGAAGACTAAGATATGTCTCCTCCATCCATGAGGTCCAATGCTTTGAGGTAGTTATCATTTACCCCTCTTAGAAAAATCAGCTTTTGTGAATCCTCTTGCAATGCATGTTGAGGGTTCTTTTGCAAGTTAAATAAGAAGGGTGATATGTAGTCCTCCAATGTCTCATCTTCCCTCTATGAAATTCAAAATATGTCATCTCCTTTTGAATCACTTCCCTTGTAGTATTCCTTATACTTCCTTAGAAACAAATCTCTCATTCCATCCCAATTAGCTATTGCATTTGACCCTAAGCCCATGAACCATTTGAGAGCTGACTCCTTCAGTGTTGCTAGAAATAGCTTAAGCTTATGACTGTCAGTGTTGTAGTCAAAAATTTGACACAGTATGTCAAACACAAACAAAAAGGTGTCAGGATCCTCTGTAATCAGGCCATAGAACTTTAGTAGTGCTAAAGCAAGTATATTCTTGAGGTTAGGATTATTGATAAGACTTGGAATAGGAAATAGAAATTTAGGGGCTGCCATTACTGGAGGTGTTGGATATTGAAACTATGGTTGGAAAGTATTTTTGACTAGAAGATTTTGGACAATAGGTGATCTTGGATTAGGATTATGGAAACTGGCTAATATTTCAGCAAAAGGAGAGAGGTCAAATATTTCATGAGTGTCTTCTTCTTTTGAAGATGATGCAGAAAACTCAGGACTTGCATCAAGAAATGGTAACTCTAGTTCCTCAAATTCTTCTTTCATTTTAATAGGTTCTTTTGGAAGAAATCTACCATTAACATCTTCCCTTCTTTGATGCATGCAAGTAAGCTGATGACTTGTGAAGAAAGCTCACAACTTCTTAGTATTAACTAAAAATAGGAAACTAAATAAGGTGAAAATGGAAGCATAGTAACATACATAATATTCATCACCTATTCATTTAGAAAGGATGTTTTAGAAGCATAAATAGATCTGAAAATGCTTGGAAAGTAATTATATCAAAGTACATACCTCATCATGATATTAGTCTGGAAATACCTATTTTCTGAAGTCTGTATGAAGTTTCAGAAAGTTCTGTCACCTATTCTGGACTAGAAATGTCGAAGCGGACAAAACCTAGAAATCTTTTCTCCAGATTCACACAGGTCGACTTTGACCTTTTAAAAGGTCAAAGACCACATTTTTATTCTGAAGTTTGATTCCAATTCTGTTCATAGATCCTAAAAGTTCAGCGAAAAGGGTACTCTGATCTAGCCTCTGATTCCCAAAATAACACCTGTAGATATCTGAAAAAGGGGTTTTTGGGGTGGCTATATAGGGTTTTGCCTTAGTCAAACCCCCATTGTGGTGATTTCCACCTCCACAAATAGCTGATTAAAATAGTATGTGTGTGTGTATATTGAAAGTGTAAAGCTAAGATCTAATCCTCTAGATTAAAACCCTAGCATGAATATGTATTAAATAACAATGCATTGATTTGAATGTGATAGAAAATCATACCAAGCCCCCAAGGCTAAAGTACTTCTACCATTCTCACAATCTATAGTTGTTACTCCATGATTGAATTCTTGCAATGTTGATGATGATGGATCAAGGAAGAATGATTCTCTCTTGCTCCAAATATGAATGCTTGAAGATGCTTGAAGACTTGAAATGCTTGCTTGAACACCTTGAGAACTTGAGAGCTTGATTGCTTGAGATGAGATGTCAAAATGAGAGAGGAAGGCCTCCTTTTATAGTGAATTAGGTCACACTCCTCTAGAAGGGCCACATTGAAGAATTAAATCCCAATTAGGTCCTAAAATTTAGAGAATGGATCTAAATTAAATGTAATTAAAGGATTTACCATTTCAGAGCCTGAAACAGCTGTCCTAGAGGCACGAAGTTAATAATCCTGAAAGCTAAATAAGAGGGAATTGAAAATTTGAAATTTTGGTAAGATGAGGTCAAGGTCAAGGTTGACCCTGACCTAGTCAGGGTCAAGGTCATCCCTGACCTAGTCAGGGTCGAGGTCGACCTTGACCAGAAACCCTAACTTTTGCCAAGATGTAGTTTAAAGGCCCCGAGGATGCCCAGAAACTTAGAAATGAAGCTGGATAAGAATAGAATATCTATGATAGGTAAAAGATCATGTGATTGACATGATGAAGGATAGGAGGACCCATTTCTATATCCTACCTAGAAATTAGAGTTATAGAAGAGGGGAATTAAGGAGAATCCTTAGGATCCTAACCCTAATTTCACCCAGGACATACAAATGCATCCTAAATGTAGGTTTATCATGATAAATGCACTGAAAGAGGGTGCTAAACCTATCCAAATGGAATTTCTTCCATTTTAAGATGATACATTTAGCCCCCACTTTAGCTTAGATATGACACTACGTGAATATGCAAGCTAAAGTAAGAAAATATCATAAAGATGAAAAAGGATATAGCCAAGTCCTTGATGTAAAGATCCTGTAGAAAAACATTAAAACCTACAATACACCAGGTTAATGAAAATCTATAATCACCTAGAGCTTACTATATGATAGTTGGAGAAGTATATAGAGCCCCTTATGCCCCCCCTTATTTCGGCTTTCTACTTTGGAAAGGTGAAACTGGGTGATAAGAAAACTCTAGATACTGGATATGCAGAGTGTTGAAAAGTTCATTCCTAAACCTATTAGAAGGATTCCTACCCTTCCAAAACTAGTTCAAGGAGTTAGATATCTGAATCATGATTCCAATGCCATTGATGGCATGGAAAACGGAGTTATCTAACTCAAGTTATGATGAAAAGAATGAATGTCTATCGTAATGCATAAAAGAAAATTCTTACCCTAACCCTTATTTTAAACCTATAAATGAGGTGAAAAAGGTAATACATACTAATTATTACCATTTATAGATTCAAAATTAAAGCAAGATGTCAAGAAGAGAGGAACTGCGAGCGACACGCCTAGAGACTATGAGATACCATCTAGCTATCGGACAAGCACTCCTTGAGGTAATATTCTTTCCAAATTCATGTTTTTGCTAAGCAAGGTCAATTTTACCCCCTTGAGGTTGACCCTAACCCAATGAGGTCAACCTTAAACCATTTAGGTCAACCTTGACCCAAAAAGGTTGACCCTGACCTAGAAAAGTTGACCCTGACCTAGTAAGGTCGACCTTGACCTAACTAAGGTCAACTCTGACCTAGATTAGTTGTACTTTTAGATTGGATCTGACCTAGAAAAGTTGACCCTGACCTAGTAAGGTCGACCTTGACCTAACTAAGGTCAAATCTGACCTAGATTAGTTGTACTTTTAGATTGGATGATGTAGATGATTGATATGATTTTGGTTTTTGATTTTAGGACCTCATCTGCTTTCAAGAGCATCCCTTTGGGGAACTGCTAGTGCAAGTCAAGGAGAGACTATTTGATGTAGATGATGAGGGTTTATAGCTACTGAGGGATGTAGGACTATATTGGGTATCAGTCCTTCCATAGATCAGGCTACACCAAGAGATGTTATCCACACTGATAAAGAGATGGGATGAGGATACATGCTCCTTCCATCTTCCTACTGGTGAGATTATAGTGACATTAGAGGATGTATATAGGATTATGAGACTTTCAGTCCGAGGAGAGACTGTCAGACCCAGGACACATAGAAGTTGGGAGGAGATTCATGTAGATGCAAAGTACTATATAGGTGGGTGTCTAGTGATGTAGACTCATTCAGATCACATCTCACTATCATCCATAGTATTAGGTCATACTCCCTTAGTACGAAAGGTGATGCTATGTATAGTAGCCTTAGTTGTGTTACCCAACTCAAAGGGTACTGTATTTTTCTCACCTATGAATCATCTGATATAGAGGATGGAGAGAGAGAGGACCATGTTCTCATGGGGTTGTAGCATGATCTGTCAGCTATACCATGAGTTGAGTCAGCTAGTGAGGTATCAGTGAGAGAGTTTATCGACATGAACCATTCTACAGATTTGAATTTTTGAGCACTTCACATGTACACGTCCACAGGGAGTGCCAGTGATGGTAGATGCAAGTATGGTGAGAGCCTTTGTGTATCCTATGAGAGATATCTAGAAACTTGGAGATATGCTCTATTGGAGAGTACATCTTGACCGTATTTCTAGTGTTGATGTGATATGGAGACCCTACTGCCAGATGACAGAGTGGCCAGACACTCGATTCCAAATGAGACACTCTCAGTAGAACAAGCTGCTAGAAGGTCACCAGAGCCACATAATGATGCCATATTATTATGATTGAGTGATGAGATAGTTTAGCCTACCATAGGGAGTCCCTAAGGTAGTACCTTGCTATGCACATCTGACGAGATACCATCAGAGACCTGGCACCATGCCTTGACCTTCAATGATAGACATAGAGGATAGTGATGTAGAGGAGACAAAGGATATTGAGGTTCCATCAGATGTATCCTATGCTGGGGTTAGCTGAGATTACATTTGGTACTAGAGCTTAGAGGGGACCCACCCTATCTTCCCTGAGGATTATCCTACAGGTGATCCAGACTATAGATAGAGGACACACCAAGATAGTGCAGATAGTGGGGAAGATGAGAATATCAAAAATGAGGAGGAACACATCTCTGAGGTGGAATTAATGGAGGAGGAGGAGAGAGAAGATGATAGAGCTGAGGACATGCCCCTAGCCGGTGATACTAGTGTAGATATACCTATCACTCTTGCATCACCACTGAGATCACAATGGCCCCCACGGGCCCACACAAAGACACCACCTCTGTGGCCTAGACATAGTGAGTGTGGAGAGAGTAGTTGCTCCATGCCCCCACCATCTAGACACTTTAGTGATGTCCAAGAGGGAGACCCAAGTATGGACTAATTTTTTTTTTATTACAAATATGATTTGATGAAAATATGATATGAGCATGATAAAAGTATGTTTCCTCTACAAATAGCATAGCGGAATGGAGGAGTTTTGTATCCAAGGTTCTCAAGGATAACATTATTTCCTACTAACTACCAACTAATGAGTGAGAGTTTTCCATTGGGCACAGAGATCTAGGCAGACATGCTGATATCTTTGTATGCATCTAGTGGGAGTTGAGGATGTGCAAAGAGAGGGAGGAGAAGATGATGATAGAGATATAGTCTTCAAGAATGTGTTCAGGCCATGAGCATATCTAGGAGCCATACATGGACACACAAATCTTCATCCTCCTATCACAGAGGAGAGAGATCTGGGAGTCACCGACCATCAGAGTGGCATGGTGATAGATGTAGTGATAGATAGGGCCATTGGCCTCATATGTATCAGAACTTTGAAGAACTATGTATTGCTGATAAATGAAAAAATTTCTTTACTGATTAGTTCTATACTTGAATATTATGTTTTCATCAATATAAAACTTAGTAGAAAGAAAGAAATAAAGAAAGTGCATAAACATATTCAATATGTAATTTTTACTAAAACTACATAACTTATAAAAGAAATCATTATAAGGAACACATAAATGCACATAGAACAAAATGAGATTAGGGGTAATAACATTTAAGATACATAATATTTATGGGTTCCTTAAAAGAAACATCATCCATATCAACAAGTTTGTAAGCACCCGAACCAAAGTTTTCAATAACAACAAAAGGTCCCAGCCAATTAGGGCTAAATTTTCCTTTTTCACCCCATAAAGCATTCACATTTCATTGATTCTCATAAAGAACTAAATCACCAACTACAAATGTTCATTCAATTACCTTATGATTGTATTATTTCTGGAGAGATTTATGATAAGCTTTTATATGATCTAATGCATGTATTCGTTGTTCATCCAACATTTCCAATTCTTGTAAACACTGTTCATGAAAAGTATCTTTATCAATTATCCCATGAAATGAAACATGTAAGGATGGTATTTCCAGTTCCAAAGGCATAATAGCGTCAGTACCATAAACAAGATTATAAGGAGAAGTACCTATAGTAGTACAAACACTAGTTCTATAGGCCCATAAAGCATAAGTTAGTTGAGTATGCCAGTCTTTGGCATGCTTACTAACTATTTTTCACAAAATTTGTTCAATAATTTTATTCAATGCTTCAACTTGTCCATTAGATTGAGGATAATAAGGAGTTGAAAATCTATGTTGAATCCTATATTTCTCCAAGAATTTCGCAACATCTTTATTCTTAAAAGAAGTTCCATTATCTGAAACTATTGTCGAGGGAATACTGAATCTTGCTATAATATTATTAAGGATGAAATCACAAATAACATCTACTATTGTAGAATGAATAGGGACAGCTTCAACCCATTTCATGAAATAATCCGTAGCGGTGAGAATGTATGTATGTCCTTGAGAAGAAGTTGGTGAGATTTTTCCAATAAGATCAAAACCCCAAATACTAAAAGGCCATGGAGAAACTTGATTACGAAGCTCATGAGCAGGAGCATGAATCAAATTACTATGTTGTTGACATTGAGGGCATTTTTTAACAAACATAAAAGAATCTTGTTCCATAGTTTTCCAATAATACCCCATTCGAAGTAACTTATGAACTAAAGATTTTCCACCAAAGTGTCCCCCACAAGAACCAGAATGAGCTTTTGCTAAAGCTATAGGAATCTTGGTTTGATTGAGACACCGTAATAATAAACCTTCATAAGAGAGTTTGTATAGTGTATCTCCTAAAATGATATAGCATACTTCAAGTTTTCAAATGCAATTATGCATGTTCCTTGTTGCTGATTCAGGAAAGGTACCATCCTTCAAAAAATGAAAAATGTGTGAATACCATTCATCCAAATGCAAGTTGAAACAATCAGAGGTAATCTTATCAAAAATTGTAGGACTTTTAAGAGTTGTATTGTAAATTGGAAATTTTCAGCATTATTTTCAAGACAAACCAAGGATGTCGCACTTGTCATGGCATCTGCATGTCGATTATCTTTTCTTGGTAATGTCTGGATTGTGTAAGAGGAAAATTGTGAAAGGACATCAAGAGCTAAATCTCTATACTGTGTCATTCTATTGTTTTTAGTCTGATATCCACCTTTAATTTGTTCAACTATCAATTGCGAATCTCCATATATATGTAAATGTTTGATATTGAGAGATGAAGTGGCTCGTAAGCCAGCTATAAGAGCTTCATATTTCATAATGTTATTAGTGCAAGGAAAATTCAATTTATATGATAAAGGGATGGGTTTCTTTGTAGGGGAATCAAGATGATACCCACACTAGATGCTGTCTTACACTTAGACCCATCAAAATATAATTCCCAAATATCATCTTGTTGAATAGCTAAAATAGTGTCATCAGGAAATTCAAGAGGAATAGAACCTTCAACAGAGTGAGGACAAGGGGCTTCAGCTAAATGATCAGTCAACACTTGTCCCTTAATTGATTTCTGAAGAATAAAATTAAGATCAAATTTAGTAAGTAACATTACCCATTTTGCCAAGCGGTCGGAGAGATCAGTTTGTGAGAAAATATGTTTTAAGGGGTCAAATTTGACAATCACATTAACTTCAACATTTATGAGATAATGCCTAAGTTTTTGACATGCATAAACCACCGCTAAGCATTATCTTTCTAGAGGTGTGTATCTTGTTTCATAATGTAATAAAGTTTGACTGATATAATAGACAGGCCTTTCATTACCATTGTCATCAATTTGAGCTAATAATGCACTCAAAGCTTATGGGGTAGCTGAAGTGTATAATTGAAATGGTTTATCAAACTTAGCAGGCTACAAGATAGGAGGATTTGCAAGATACTCCTTAAATTGCTCAAAAGTCTATTTACAGTCCTCATTCCAAGAGAAAGTGGCATCCTTTCTAAGCAAGGAAGTAAAAGGGATGGTTTGGTCTGCCAAGTTAGAAACAAAGCGACGAATAGCTTGTATTTTTCCTTGCAAACTTTGTAATTGAGAAATATTTTTAGGAGGAGGCATATCAACAATAGTGTTGATCTTTTCAGTAGCTACCTCGATGCCTTGCTTAGAGATTATAAATCCTAATAATTTACCAAAATCAACTCCAAAGACACACTCTTAGGATTCAATCTCATATTATAACTTTGAATTCTTTCAGATATTTGTTGTAAAATAGTAACACGATCTTCTCTTTGTATGGATTTTGCCAAGATGTCATCCACATAATCTTCAAGGATCTTATGGATGTAATCATGAAAAATTAAAGTCATAGCCCATTGATAAGTTGCTCCTGCATTTTTTAATCCAAAAGGCATCATGACCCAACAAAAGGTTCCCCAGGGTGTTATAAATGTAGTTTTAAATTGATCTTTCAGAGGGATAAAAATTTGATTATATCCTGAAAAGCCATCCATAAAGGATAATAGAGCATGACCTACTATGTAATCCACAATCATATCGATATTAGGTAGTGGGAAATCATCTTTCAAGGATGCCTTATTTAAATCATGAAAATCAGTGCACATCCTTATCTTATTTTCTCCTTTCGACACAGGCACAATGTTTGAAATCCAATCGGAATAATCAATAGGATGGATAAATCCAGAATCCAATAGTTTTTCAATTTCACCTTTGACTAACAAAGCAATTTGTGGATTCATCTTTCAAATTTTTTGTTTTACAGGTTTCATATTAGGCTTTAAAACAATGTTATGAATAACAATCTTAGAATCGATACCTGGCATATCGAAATATGTACAAGCAAAGATATCCTTGAATTCAAGCAAAAGGGAAGCTAACCGATCATGTTCATCATGAGTCAAACATTTCCCAAGTTTTATCACCCTTTCAGAATTAGTTTCATCCATTTGAATATCAATAGTCTCAGTGATTAACAAATCACTTCTTATCGAAGAATCCATCGATAAAGGAGAAATATCTTGTTTTTCATGTTCTCCAAAATAAGCATCAGTTTTTAAGCAATAAGGATTTCCTCGCTTATTATGAAACTTAGGTAAATCCTCATAAACCCCTAAATATTCCATTAAAGCCTCTTCTTTAGGAAGATATCCAAAGAAGGTTGCTGATTAAGATCAATAGGCAATGGGTTAACCAACTTCAATCGTCCACTGCAAATATGATTAACATTGAGAGGAAAAGCAGATGGTTGTCAGTAAAGATTAAATCCTAATCCATACATATGGTCATAAATGTCATTATCCAAGGGTACATGCATACCTTGTTCATATTTACCACATCCTTTCCCATTGAATCTTGATTTCTTAAGCAAATGATAACCAGGACCATATCGATCAGTCATATCAGAAGGAGTCCAAGGAGCGGCATATGTCACAATATCATAACAATCAGGTTTTATAGTGTCAAGTGTTTCATTGCTTGAAGTGGCAACAAAATTACTTTTTAATTCTTCAGATAATGGAGAAGAAATAAAAACTTTTTTCTCAAATTCATTCTGTTGCTTCATAATGTCTAAATTAGAGACCTTATATTCACCAATAAATGTGGGATTAAAATCCAATGTTCCCCAATCATCTTCAGTCAAGGAAGAGGAAGAAGGTGGATCTTCTTGTTGTTGAATTTCAAGTTGTTTTATCTTAGATTGTTGTATTGGTGATTATTTTTCAATTTCTTTACTAGGTTGATTAGGTTCAGAGATTTTAGCATATTCTGCATTTAGGCAAGGATTTGGAGCATCATCCGCATGTAATATATACATTAGATTGTTATAGATGAATTGAACTTTGTGATGGAGAGTAGAAGGAATTGCATGCATAGTATGTAACCATGGTCTTCCTAAAAGAAGGTTATAGTTAAGTGGTCCAGGCATAACATGAATAGGAGTATGTAGAATAACTGGACCCACCTTAATAGGTAAGGTAATAATACCCAAAGTTTTCTTCACAATATTATCAAATCCATGTATAGGAACATTATTAGGTTGAATGGTAGACAAATTAGCCTTAATTTCTTTGAGCATGTCCATGCTACAAACATTAAGTCTAGATCCATTATCAATTAAGGTTCTTCGAATGATGCTCTTATTAATAGAGACAACCACCATAAGAGCATCATATTGATTCTACACCTCTAATGAACATAAATCATCATCAGAAAACACAATAGGAGGTATAGAAGGCATAGCATGCATACAATCCAAAATCAAATGAATGTTTTCTTGGTTAGGAGACATAGCAGGAAGAGTAGATAAAGCCTTTTGCAAAGCCTCATTATATGTCAGGGACATTTGAAGTAATTCCCATAGAGATATTTTGGTAGGAGTAGCATGTAATTGATCAACTAAGTTGTACTCCTTAAAGGTAGAAGGGTACCTAGGCACTTGGGGAAGCATAGGTTGAGAAGGAGGTAAATAAACTGGAACAGTAGGCTGAGGATTATTCCATGTGCGATAAGCATGTGAAACAGAATCAATGTTATCAAAGAAATCCAAAGGATCTCTAGGTTTACCCTTAACTGTTATAGGAGGATATCCTTTTACCATCATCAAAGGCTTAGGAAATATCATTTTTGGTTTATCAATGTTGCAAACAGAGGGACATGAAGGTAACCATGCACACACCCTATGGTAAAGGTCAATTGGAGAGGTTGTGGAGGAGAATGAAATAGGAATAGGATCCATGGAGACCATATTCAAACCATTTTCATCCTCACTACCATGTTCCTCATTAGGGATTCTATCCTCTTGTATAATAAAAGCATCATCAAAGTACTCAAAACAAGAATCATACATGTTGAATACAAAGAAAGTACTAAAAGCATAAAAAATAGAAATATTTTTGTATTTTTGAAATATAAATGCAAGAAAGAAATCTACAAGATTTAAATCTAACACCATAAAAGAAAGAGTTATCATAAATGGGTTGACCAAAATGAATAAGGTGAAAATGGAAGCATAGTAACATACATAACATTCATCACCTATTCATTTAGAGAGGATGTTTTAGAAGCATAAATAGATTTGAAAATGCTTGGAAAGTAATTAGATCAAAGTACATACCTCATCATGATATTAGTCTGGAAATACCTATTTTCTAAAGTTTGTATGAAGTTTCAAAAAGTTCTGTCACCTGTCCTGTACTAGAAATGTCGAGGCAGACAAAACCTAGAAATATTTTCTCCAGATTCACACAAGTCGACTTTGACCTTTTAAAAGATCAAAGACCACATTTTTATTCCGAAGTCTGATTCTGATTCTATTCGTAGATCCTGAAAGTTTAGTTAAAAGGGTACTCTGATATGGCCTCTGATTCCCAAAATAGCACCTGTAGATATCTGAAAAAGGGGTTTTTGGGGTGGCTATATAGGGTTTTGCCTTAGTCAAACCCCTATTTTGGTGATTCCCACCTCCACGAATAGCCGATTGAAATAGTATGTGTGTGTGTGTATATTGAAAGTGTAAAGCTAAGATCTAATCCTATAGATTAAAACCCTAGCATGAATATGTATGAAATAACAATGCATAGATTTGAATGTGATAGAAAATCATACCAAGCCCCCAAGGCTAAAGTACTTCTACCATTCTCACAATCCATAGTTGTTACTCCATGATTGAATGCTTGCAATGTTGATGATGATGGATCAAGGAGGAATGATTCTCTCTTGCTCCAAATATGAATGCTTGAAGATGCTTGGAGACTTGAAATGCTTTCTTGAACACCTTGAGAACTTGAGAGCTTGATTGCTTGAGATGAGATGTCAAAATGAGAGAGGAAGGCATCCTTTTATAGTGAATTAGGTCACACTCCTCTAGAAGGGCCACCTTGAAGAATTAAATCCCAATTAGGTCCTAACCTTTAGAGAATGGATCTAAATTAAATGTAATTAAAGGATTTACCATTTCGGAGCCCAAAATAGCTGACCCAGAGGCAGGAAGTTAATAATCCTGAAAGCTAAATAAGAGGGAATTGAAAATTTGAAATCTTGGTAAGATGAGGTCAAGGTCAAGGTTGACCCTAACCTAGTTAGGGTTGAGGTCATCCCTGACCTAGTCAGGGTCGAGGTCGACCTTGACTAGAAACCCTAACTTTTGCCAGGATGTAGTTTAAAGGCCTCAAGGATGCCCAAAAACTTAGAAATGAAGATGGATAAGAATAGAATGTTTGTGATAGGTAAAAGATCATGTGATTGACATGATGAAGGCTAGGAGGCCCCATTTCTATATCCTACCTAGAAATTAGAGTAATAGAAGAGGGGAATTAATGAGAATCCTTAGGATCCTAACCCTAATTTCACCCAGGACATACAAATGCATCCTAAATGTAGGTTTATCATGATAAATGCACTAAAAGAGGGTGTTAAACCTATCCAAATGGAAGTGCTTCCATTTTAAGATGATACAAAAACTAATTTGGAAAATAAATGACTCATTAAGGTTCCTAGTTTGAGACCATCCCTAGCAGTGGCACAAAAAATGAACAGTCTCACAATAGGTATTAATAATCATGCCATTGTCTCTCTTAGGATTGATATAATCATACTAAGGATTAATTTACCCATCATGAAATGCATTTAGATTGTCAACCCAAGGACGTAGGCTT